>BSBK01000484.1:3100000-3155000 GCA_027943335.1 Chamaecyparis obtusa
GAGGAATTTAGGATTGGTTTAGATGACATAGGTGACAATATAGAAGTGAAAAAAAAAATATTTTTCTCTAGGTGATTGGTATGTGGCCTAGCATTTGTCAATACTATTAGATACGTAGACAAAAGGTCCAAATCATTTATTTAGTAGGTTGTGGCTATACAAAATTTCCTCTCAATGGACAAAAGAAAATCAATTCATAAGCCTTATCTAAATGTTCTAGAATTACTTTGTGTATAATAAGCATGCACTATTCAAGAACACTTCAATGTTGCACAAGTAGGGAGGTGATAAAATTCCTTTTGAATAAGATTTTCCTTGTTAAAAACGAGGATCAATCTTACAAGTTGGATTCTAATGATTTGTTCTAGTCCCTTTTGATTCTTTGTCAAAATCATTTTCTATCGTTATTACTATATGCTATAGGTCTTTGATTAAGATTCAATATTCTAATAATAGTATATATTATGTCCAGTTTTTCTTAGAGTATCTTCATGTTTTGTATGTTTAAAGTCTTGTTGAACTCTATTTCTTTCCTAGTTTTAAAAAAAGATTTCTCATTGTACAATCTTTTTGAATTTAACATTTATATAAAAGAAAGACACTTGATCTCTTAACTAAATAATAATAACTAAAAAATCTTTGATAAAGATTGAAACTTATATATACATAAATAAAATTATTATTAAGTAAACCAACTCTTAAATAAACAAAATAATTCCTAAATTAATAAATATAATTGATAACAATTAAAATCTATTCCAATGAAAGAATAATTACAACTGTCAATAAATCATGCTTCCAAATTTGAGTCAAACAAAACCAACAAAATAAAAAGAATATTTCTGGAAACATGTATTCTTCCATGTTCTTTGTCACGCGGCAGAATAATTAAGAAAATGATAAAGAAAACAATAAAAGATTATGTGCAACAATCTCTGCTCTGTTTTTTGCATGCTCATTAATGTCCACTTCGATACATGTCAAACAACACATTTCAAAACACAATATAAAACTCTTCTGAATGCTTAGATTACTAATATAACCCAAGCCAGCCCATCTCTGGTTCAAAAGAATGAGTTCAAAGACTAAAGCCAAACTAACCTACATCCATCCTTCACTCTCTATTTTCGGTATCATTCAGAAGCGTTGAATACTACAAGAAAGTGAAAGAAAAAAAAAACAGAAAAAAACAGTTTCCCTGACAGTTGCATGTTGACTGCCATATATTACCTGCAGGCCATGTCCGGCAGAGCCATCTTTATAAGGTGGTCTTCCTTATTCTCCACTTCACTGCTAACAATAACAATCCTCACATCTTTCTTGTTGTTGTTGCCTGCTAAACTATGGAGAAAATGAGTCATTACAGATCATATACAAATGAAATCTTTTCTGATGATGAATCAGAAGTACAGTGGCCAGCTAAATATAGCAATGGGCTATATCTGGGTGCTTCCCAAGCTACAAGAAAGCAAACCAGATCAACAGCAGCAAATCACCAAACTGAAGGTATGTACAAATATCATAAGTTGCAACAGTATGATAATAATTATAGAGATGTAGTATTGCCTGAGGTTTATCAGATAAAGGCTGGTGGAAAAAAGTTCCTAGTAAGGCACTCACCAATCAGAAGGAGAATAAATGATGAATCAGAATTACTGAAGCCAGCTAAACATATTAATGAGCTAAATCAGGGTGGATCCCAAGCTGCAAGAAAGATACCCAGATCAACAGTGACAAATTACAAGAGTGAAGGTATGTACAAGTATCATAAGCTTTCACAATATGATGATAATTATAGAGATGGAGTATTGCAGGAGGGTTATGAGATAAGGGCTGGTGGAAAGAAGTTTGTAGTGAAGCACCCATCAATCATAAGAAGGATGAATGAGAGGGACCAAATTATGAATAAGATTAAGCCTGTGAGACTGAGAAAAAGGAGGTCTCTTTGCAGGAGGATGTTTTCCAAGATTTTTGTTCATTTTAAGTTAAAGAGAATCATGGACTTGGTGAGGAGTCATAGGATAAAGGCTTTATACCAAAAAATCTACAGCTTTGTGAGCAGATTGTTTGAAGGGGATGGATATAATCAGATAAGGAAGAGGAAAACTAGACAACAAGGAGGATATCACATGAGAAGAGTGAAGGTGAAACCCATTGCAAGGGCAAAGAGAAGATGGCATATAAGAGATGAAATCAGTAAGATATTATGGACTAACTGGGAGAAGCAGAGGAATATGTACTGGCAAAGAATGGTAATGTTGAGGTTTCTTTGTATGTAATATCTTTTAGATGTTAATTGTATTAAGGTTTGGTCTACTATTTTTACGTTTAAATCTCAGTTTGTTTGTAATATATGTCGTTCAGTGTTGGTAAGGAAGTTTAAAGATGATGATTCAGTTTCCTACTCTCTTAATCTTACTTTTACTTCATTCTCTATGTTATTTCTTTACTTTCTGTAAGTCAGATTATACAAGAGTAGAGGAGGTTTGTGGGATGTCGAATAAAATGTTGTAGCATATGGAAAAGCTGTTAATGCAGTTTTCTTGTGGTTTCATATGAAGACATGCAATAATAATGAGGAGGGTAATATCTAATGTCATGAATCAATCTATTAGGTCACTATGTTTAACATATTTATTTTAAACCGTTGATATGATGTGATTGATAATAATATTATTTTATTTTGTTATTCTATTTTATTATTAAACAGAAAAAGGAAATCAGGATGTTTATTTTTCTAAATTTCAATTAAAATTTAGGACAATCAATTTTGATATATGAATAATGATACTATTTTTGACAGAATAGTTTGTATTTATTTTAAAATATTAATTTTTAATCAATCATAAATAATATAATATTATAAACACATACATAATTTAAATACTATTATTTTACTATTTCAAAACTATTATTTTACTTGTTAAAAGATTTTTTTTACAATATTATAGATTTGTAATTTGTGCAACAACTTGAATTTTTAATAAAATGATAAATATGACACTTTACATTTTTAATAAATCCTAAAAATTTATTATAGATTGTAAAATATTTTATTTTATAGTATAAATATATGTTATTTTATTATATTTATATAAAATAGTAGAATATGAATGTTTCTAAATTTGAAAATATTTTAATATAAATTTGAAAACTTGCAATTAATTATATATGTTTTCCATATTTTTTAATATATATTTATATTAATTTAAAATTATTTTTAAATAAAATGAACTTATTAAATTTGAATTTTTTTTGCATATATTACTAATTTATAATATTAGTATGTAATATAATATTTCTATTTTTTATTATATATTGATCAGTATATTTTTTACAAAGTAAAATAAACGACATTAAAATAACCAAACTGTCATAAAAATTCCAGAGTTAATTTCAGTGTTGCAGCCACATAATCTACCGGTGTTTGTTTCTATATACAAAGTCAAACAGGGAAAAAAACGTACTGATCAAACATGGAATAAAAAACTATAATGCCGGCTCAAAACTAAATGAGTCAAACATTGTAATTATTGAAACAAACGTCAAAAGCTCAAAACAGAAAGAAAACAATTTGATAATTAGGACAAGCATTAGTAAGGTTCAAATGAAAATTTTCCATTCTCTTGGTTTATGTGTAATTATAAAATTCTAGTTCAGAAGATAAATATGTTTTAACTGTATTAGCAGTTTTTTTAAATTTATATTAAGAGCAATATTTTGTTTTTGTAATGTGTAGTTATAATTTTTAAGTTCTTTTAACTATGTTACTAGTTTCTAGCAAGTAGATATATAATAGTGTAAGAATCAAGAAGTATTATTTTTTTTCTAATTGAATTAAGAAAAGTATTGTTATAAGAATAGAGAGTTTTGTTTTTATGTATTGGATTAAGAAAGATTTGTTTCATTTAAATGAAGATTTTTTTCTTTTGATTTTTATATAATTATGATTTTTTAGTTAAAAATAAATTATAATTAACATGAAAGAAAAGTTGTCACAAAAATAATAATAAGTCTAATATTAAACTATCACTATAAAACAAATAAAATGAAGTAACAAGATATTGTCACAAGCTAACAATCAAGAATGCTATCATTTACACAATTAGTCATGGGTGGGACAATGGAAATGATCATAATTAAAGTGCTGAAACATCTCCAAGGAGCCTGTTGAGCATTTGAACCCGGTGAACCATCCTTACTTGAGCAACCATCATATAGCATTTGATCCCTATTTTTTGATATCACGCAACTGAAGAAGAACATTATTTATTTTTTCTCCTATACGGAAATGTAGAGTTGTGTTGTTGGTAGAATAGCAAGCTAGAGAGAAAAATCATCACAAATAATTTGAATTTTAATCTAAAATGGAAGGATAGTGTTGAAATATAGAAAGATAGTGCAACTTCCATATGAACTTCATTATTACATGGACTTGCAAGTGTGGGAGAGAATATCAAGGGATTGTGAATCATCCAAGAGGGAAGCCTTCCGAGTCCATGCTCAAGGGAATAGGACAAGGAAAGAGGAGAAAATATAGTGCCACATAATACGAGCATGAATGCACAACTAAAATGCATGTTCAATAGACTCCATTTTAGCACAAAGGGTTGAAGTGATTAGGGGAGAAATAAACTTAATTTGTTTACCAATGAGAAGTTTAATATAAAGAACTTTCCAAGCAAGGAGTTGAGACTGTGCGTCAGCTTTGAATTTCCATATTCGGTCACTGTTTTTGTTCCACTTGGAAATAGCAAAGGCACAATTCCACTTCTCATTGAGATGATGGTAGATGGTGATAATGAGAAGGAGGTATTTATAGATGGTTTTAAGGGGGGCAAATAGATGGTACAAGAATTGGGCTATCTCCAATCATTCATAAAATTAGCATGACAAGGAATGGATAACAGACAAATATTGGAAGAACCTAGTTGTTAAATTTAAAGAATTGGCATTAATTTGGGTGGCGAGAGGTGGAATTGTGTTTTAAGAGGAGGCCATGATTTCTATTGGAATGTGGAGACGTCTCCTAAGTCCCAAAGTTTTTGAATACCTTTCTCGAAGATACACTTACCTTTGAGTCTACTAATAGTTCCGCATGGGTTGCCATTTGGTTTGGCCAACCAATTCCACCATATGGAAGAGTAAGGGAAACTTAAGTCATGGCTAAAGATTAATTGAACCAAATGAGTTTTTTTAAGATAATTTACAAAAGTTTCCAAACAAAATTAAAGAAAGTAGATACAGAGGCTTAAAAAAATTGATCTAGAAGAAAATTTTCTTCTTAGTTAATAGTATCCCAAGGATGACCAAGTTAATAGTTATCCCTAGGATACAATATCTCGAGGATGAAAAAGTTAAAAGTATTTAAAAGATACTATTTTAGTTATTTATTTAACAGTTATCCCAAGGATGGACAAGTTAATAGTATCCCAAGGATGACTAAGTTAACAGTATCCCTAGGAAAAGTTAGCTTTGGAATAGTCCAAAACCTTCTTAAAATTGGAAACTTCATTAATTTGAACATAAAATATGATTAGAGCATTGTCATCAACAAATTGAAGATGAGAAGAATTAGGAAGTCCATGACCCTAGTTCCATCCCTAGAAATCAATCATTTCCTAACTTGGGACTTAATAAAGCTTCCCAAGCCTTTAGCCATTAAAATGAATAAGTATGGGGAGAGGAGGTCCCCTTACAGAAGACCTCTAGAAGAACCAAAAAGATTAGTAGGATCCCCATTAATAAGAACCAAAAATGAGGAGGAGGTAATACAACTCTTTACCCAACTGATCCACTCGTAACCAAAACCAAATTTAGTAAGAAATTTGTGTAGGAATCTCCACTTGACCCTATCATATGCTTTAGCCATATCCAACTTTATGAACGTATTAGGTTCTCCTTATAAGTTTCCATAGAATGTACAACTTTCGTTGCCACAATGATTCCATCCAGGATTTTCCTTCTTGCCACAAAACCACCTTTTTTTGTAGAGACTATTCTATCCATCCATGGGTATGTGCAGGATCATGGTATGCCAAAAAGTGACAATGTGAAAAAGAAGTCCTGATTGAAAAATAACTATATAACTTTCAAATAGTATAACATTTTTGAAATCTGAAACATGCATCACATTCTATGCTTTGACTACTACAAGAAGAACTTTTTTATTTTTCAATTTGATGAAGTTTAGACTAAGTTAAGGTGGTTAGACATGGGAGCTTTTATATTATGGAAAATTTGTAGTAGAAAAATCATAATAAATTATTTATTTGGAAATAAAATTATAAAAAAATATGCGTCACATCCGGACATGAGTCTACTACTTATATCTAGAATCTTGTAAAAAAATATTATCATTTGATTGTGTTGAAGGTGGTCAACATACACCTACTTCTTATCTTTTTTATGAAATTTTCATACTATTGATAGACTGATTGGAAAATAGCTATAACATTCAAATGATATAACATTTTTGAAATCTAAAATATGTGTCACATTCTATGCTTTTCCTAATACAAGAAAAAAATAAAAAGTTTTTAATTTGATGAAGTTTAGACCAAGTTAAGGTGGTCAGACACGAGAGTTTTTATATTCTCAAAAAGTTATAGTAGAAAAATCATAATTAATTATCTACTTGGAAAAACATTACAAAAAAATATGTATCGCATTCGAACATGAGTCTACTACTTATATCTAGAATCTTGTAAAAAAATATTGTCTTTTAATTATGTTTAAGATGGTCAGACATACACCTACTTATATTTTTCCTAATATTTTTATACTATTGCATTAAAATTTGAAATTTTCACCATATAGAATAATTTATTTTCAAAAAAGAGCTAGTATCTTAGAAACTACATTCAATTTTCTATAGATTCTCTTCATACATATTTTTTTATATAAGATTGATAACTTGTTCAAATTTTTACGTCAACTTTCCTAACCCCAATTTTATGAATTTTCATTGCCAATTAAGGGCCTAGTTTGGCATACCACAATCCTGCACATACCCCCATAGCTTGAGCCTTTCTATAATCAATTTTATGATTATTTTAGAAATCACATTACACAACACTATGGGTCTACAAGAATCTAACAAGTTGGTTCCTTCTTTTTGTGGAATGAGAGAAATAAATGTAACATTCATGGTCTTGCGAATTTTCTTGTTCTTGTAAGATTATTGTACAACTTCAAAAATATTCTAGGTAAGGGAAATAATTTGAGTCCACTTATGGGGGAACTTTTACACTTAGTCATTTTCATGAAAATGATCTAACTTCACGAAATGGGGTCCTGTTAAAAAAATGAAGTAACATTATTATTTGGGGTCATGAGCCGAAAAATAAATTGGGGTCCCATGCACTATGGGACCCCAAACCTAGATCAATGAAATGGGACTCTATATGGAATGGGTCACGTTCCATATGTGACCACATTTCAAAATGAGGTCATGTATGGAACTCGACCACATTTCCAAATTGTATTTATTTATTTATTTAACCGTGGGGGTCATTTTTAACAAATGTTTCCCACTTCAAAGAATCATCTTGTTCCTCTTCTGGAGAAACTTGTTACAAGTAGCAGTTTTGGTTACACCAAAAGATCAACCCGTTAATGCCCGATACAACCACTAGACTTGTAGAAGACACATGAGGAAGTTAAGCCATGTCACGAATCTAGAGGGGAGCGCTGACCATTTTTCCAACAATACCTCCCTCAGCGTTACCTGAGGGGATTCAAACCTGTGACCAAGCTCTATTACCACTTGTTACAAGTAGTGGTTTCCATTGCACCAAAAGATCGACCTGTTAATGCTCGATACAACCACTAGACTTATAGAAGCACAAGAGATGGTTAAGCCATGTCACGAATCTTGAGGGGAGTGCTGACCATTTTGCCAATAAAACTATCTTCTAGGTAAGCCCTTTTTTTTATTTTTTCATTTTCATTATTATTTTTTAGTAATTTTTATTATTATTTATTACAAAAATGAGTGTATATGTGAAATTTGTTTAGTTTTATTGTTTAAATGTAAAAAAATAGGTTTCATATTGTATTTTGATTTTTCATTTATTTTGTACACTTAGATGTAATTTTGTTTTGATTTTTATTGTGCTTCTTTGTGGAAATGTAGAAACCACATACACTACACAATGAAACAAACAATATAAAAATAAAAATAAAAAATGAATAAACAACCTAGAATGCAAAACATAAACAAATAACTTAGAATAATAACCCTAAATGAATAACTCACAGTAGAAACCCTAAATGAATAACTTACAATATAGAAACCCTAAACAAATAACTTACAATATGAACCCTAAAGAAAATTAACACCTAGAATAAATATCCAATACACTTAAATCATACACAAAATAAACAAATAACCTCTAGAACATAAACCATAAACCCTCAATCATCTTAACGTCAAGTATAAACCACTAGTAAAGACTCTTTACCCTCAACCATAAACCCTATCCATCATACCTAGGTTTTAGATAATGCTCATTAAACCAACCATTAGATCTTAAGGCAAAATTTATATCCTAGAGGTTATAGGCTCTATATAGTTTAAATTAGGTATATTTGTACCTATATTCCTAATTACCATCCCTTAGGACCCATTATGTATCCTAGGACCCATAGGACCAATTATGAATCCTAGGACCCCTTATGATAGTTCTATGACCCCTTAAAACCCATTTACATATATCCCAATACCCCTTAGTACCACTTAGTACACATCAATGTATCCTAGGGCCTATAATGTATTCTAGGACCCCTTAGGATCCCTTAGCACCCATTATATATCCTAGGAGAATTAATAACCCCTTAGGATCCATTAATGTATCCTACAACCCCTTATGATATCAATGAACCCTTAGGACCTATCAATTTGTCTTATGACTACTTGGAACTCATTATGACACATAGACCCATTATGTGTCATACAGGGTTGTTGGACACATTAATGGGTCCTAAGGGTTATATTGACACCTTAGGACCCATTAGTGTATCCTAGGTCCCTTTAAGACCCCTTAGAACACCTACATCCCCTTAAGATCCATTAATGTATCCTAGTACCCCTTATGACACCTATGACCTATTATGCATCATAACGGGTCCTAAAGGGTTGTAGGATATATTAATGGGTCCTAGGACCATTTATGACCCCTTAGGACCCATTAATATATCTTACATAACCCCTTGGGACCCCTTATGAAAACTATGACCCCTTAGGAGCTATTAATGTGTACTAGACCATTTAGGACCCCTTATAACACCTAGAACCCATTATGTATCATAACGGGTCCTAAGGTTCCATAAGGTATTGCAGGACACATTAATGGGTCCTAAGGGATTGCAAGGTGTAGTAAGACCCATTAATGTATCCTAAGGGGTTTTTAGATACATTAATGGTTCCTAGGACCATTTATGACCCCTTAGGAACCATTAATGTGTCCCACATGACCTCTTAGGAAGCCTTGTGACACCTATGACCCCTTAGGACCCATTAATGGGTCCTAGGACCATTTATGACACTGATGAAACCAAGTAGGAGCTATCAATGTGTCTTAGGAGCACTTCAGGCCTATTATGACATATACAACCCAATATGTATCATAAGGGTTCATAGGGAACATTAACAAAGTCTAACAGTCATAAGTGGTCCTAGTACCAATTAATGTATCCTAGGTCCCCTTAGGACCCTTTAGGATACCTATGAACCCCTAACATCCATTAATGTATCCTAGGACCCCTTATGAAACCTATGACCTATTATGCATCAATGTGTACTAAGACCATTTATGACCCCAGAGGACCCATTAATATGTCTTACCTAACCCCTTGGGACCCTTTAGGATACCTATGAACCCCTAACATCCATTAATGTATCCTAGGACCCCTTATGAAACCTATGACCTATTATGCATCAATGTGTACTAAGACCATTTATGACCCCAGAGGACCCATTAATATGTCTTAGCTAACCCCTTATGACACGTACAACCCCCTTTGAGCCATCAATGTGGACGAAGACCACTTGGGACCCCGTATGACACCTATGACACATTATGTATCATAACGGGTCCTAAGGTGTCATAAGGAGTCGTATGACACATTAATGGATCCTAAGGGCTCATAAGTGGTTAGATAAGGCCTATTAATGTATCCTAAGTGGTAATAAGATATATTAATGGGTCCTAGGTGTTGGGATTGAGGAACAATGAAAGGAGGATGAATCAGTATTCGGTTCTTTGTAACTTTAGTCAATTGATTGAAAAACCATAAGATAACCATAAGGAAAAGTAAGAAAATATAGAACAAATAAAAAATCCACAAACTCGCGCCAACATGATTTTTGTGTGGAAACCCAGTTAAGGGAAAAACTCTTATGGGGATAGAATCCATAAATATCTCTGTAGAAATATAGTTGACCCAGTTAAAGGAAATATACAAATGGAAATGCAATAGAATTTAGGCATGCTTTTTGGAGAACATTTCTTAATTAAAAAAGAGGGCTACAACCCTTAGAAATATCACTCCCTATGGATAGCATTGGACTACAATCCAAAATTATGAACTAAGAAGTAACATCATATATGCTTGTGTAGTTCCATGCAAGTACATAAAATAAACATCAACCTAGCCTCTGTAATTAGTTACATAAAGTCTTTGATCTTTGCACAATATATTCTTATATGAACACATCATCATCATCATCATCTTATTCAACATAAAAACTTGAGCTTATATACCTATCATCAAAATATAATAGGTCCACTATCAGATCCAATAGAAAAGTTTGTAACATGACAAACCTTGACCAATATACAAATAAAATATCCATGCTAATATCTACCATGCTATAGATAACATGTATCATGTCAGCTCTACGAAAATATGTGATCAAACTGATTGAATCATTGATCCACCTACTGACTGACTCTATCTTCTACACTTCTCTACCAACCCGATACTGAGAACATAAAAAATCAACCAAAACACATCATTAGCTTATGTGATCGTAGAATATACTCCAAACATCCTTCTATTAAATTCTTTACTCATAATTCAACCAAACATCACCATACTGATTATATTGTAGAACCTGTATACGTAGCCAATTTTCATACTTTCCTTCAATATAAAACAAAATATGTTGGGATACCATATGAAATAAGTATAGCTTCCATCAATGACTACATAAAATCAATGTCTAACAGTGTCTCTTTCCCAACAATCTCCACCTTTTGCATTGATGACCTAACACTTAGAGAAATATGACTAAGTGTTCCAAACAAAATACCAAGCTCCAAAACTATTTCTCCTTACTAGAAATACATGCTCCCCTTGAGCTAATAATATCATTTGTCTCATTTTATCTCTCCCCCTTTTACATCAATGGAAAATGTAGGGAACAACACCAAAATTAAACTACCAAAATCCTAATCATCCACTTTTGTACACAAATACATGCAAAGAGCACTTACAAAAGTTTGAAAATATCTAAAAATTTTCTCTTCAGAGCTACAAAATCAATATCCTAACTTTTCTTCAGAATCTCAATAATCTAAATCTACCTAGAAACTGGGTATGCCAATTTCTCTACATCAACTAAATTAGGAGCATTTGGATATTTATGCGCTACAATAGTTTCTTTTACACCTCTTGTTAGAATATCAAGTTTTAGAATAATTTGATTCATCAATTCTCCAATTCTTCCCTTCATTCTTTCCTTCTCAGTGACAAGGGTCTTAATTTTATCATTCATTTTAGTCACTTGAGCTGCATGTGTTGAAGGTAAATCCTTAAGAGGGTCATTTTCTTGTGAAATATCAGTCAGTTTGGCTTCACTCTCCTTAAATATCTTATTAATATCAACTACACATTTAGGATAATCAATACAAGATTGATATATTTTTCTTCCTTCTCCCAAATATTCCTTTAAACCTTGAATATCAACGGTCAAAGATTCCTTGTCCCTCACAATCATCACATTCAATTGATTGAACTTTTTTGCATTGAATTCATTCTATACCTACACCATAGCTAATTTATCAATACATTGAAAGTGTGAATCAACTGTATCTAGTAGTCCTTCTACCTGATTATATGTGGAGTCATCTGGTCTAATGTATAGTTTGGCATGATCTTACTCAACACATTTTCTGCCCTAGTTAAGAGTTTGTTTCCCTTCTCACTAGAATTCAATATATAATCTCTTTATTTGGCATAAGAAACTAAAGCAAGTCCCATCAATTGATCATCACCAAGAGTATCTAACTCAATTGGTCCTTGTAAATGAACATCACTAAACCATTTTTCTAACAAGGTATGTAATACCTTTGAAGTGTCTCTTGCCTCCTCAGATTGCTCAACTTTTACTTCCTTAGTCTTCTCAAGAGTCTACTCATCCATAGGATCAAGTTTATTTTTATTCCCATCTTCTTTCTGGCCATTTGTATGAGTTAATTTTGCATCATATTGTCCTTGATTAGGGTCAATAGGTTTTTCATCAGTATCCTCCTCTTCTTCTCCCATGAATTAATTATACCTATCCTCTGTCACTGTATCTTTTTAGTTCCTTACACTAGGAATATCTTCTTCATCATCCTCACCTGTAGAAAGTGATATGGGTACACGAAAAATAAAGAAATCAGGTTCTACAACTATGGAGTAAAAACCTGTATGCATTGTAGAATGGTGTAGCACAACACACTCTGTTAACAATAAATTCAATCACAAGACAAATAACACAGATTTGAAACCTTCAATATTTTCTCATTCATCACTGACCCCTCTACAATTCATTGCCAACCCTTAAGTAACCAAAAAAACCTAGAAAATCAAGAAATCCAAAAATTACCCTTTTTGGCAGTTTTTCCCATACTTGTTTTTTTGCCATTTTTGGTAATTTTTGAAACAACACCTAAAAGGCTGAGTTTTTCCCTAGACATGCCCTCGACTAAGTTAGAATGAATTTCCAACTAATATCCGAGATTTAGAAACATGAACTCGGATTTATTACAAAATAGAACTTTCTAAAAACTAGAGAAAAAACACTAAAAGCTGATTTCAGAGCCCTATATGAAACTTTAAGCTCCCAAAAATGTGCTAAAATGGACCCCAATTGATCTTAGATCATTGGCAAAAAAAATGCCACCTCCTGAGGCATGCACTTGAAAAATTTCAGCAAAAACCCAGACCTGAGTCAAAAGTTATGACCTCCCGAAGTTTCTGGATTAGTTTATGACCTATGAAAGGTCCTTCATCATTCTCCCCTTCTTTAAAGGAACATAGCTCTTGCAAGTGGTTTTCTGTGAACTGCTGCAACTTTGTGGGGTCCAAATTCATCACTTCCCATTCTGAGATCCAGGTGCTATCTGTTGCTGGTAATCCCTCCCACTAAATCAAGTACCTATTGTAATGACCATTCCGGGTGATTGTAGACTGCTTGTCCAGAATGTGGGCAATCTTTTCCTTCTTTTTACTTTGAAGGTGGTGATGCCAATCCACCTCATCTATACTGTCTAGCTCAGATAGTTCTCCATGGAATGCATATAAATCAGAAACATTAAAGACAGGAGAAATATCCAGATCATTTGGTAGACAAACCTCATAAGCATTATCATTGATCTTCTTCAAAATTTGGCAAGGACCTATCTTTTTGTATTTCAGCTTATGATATGTGCCAGTGGGAAATCGCTCATGCCTCAAGTACACCATCACCAAATCACTTGCATTAAATACCTATCTCCTTCTACTGGCATTTGTAGCAGCCTTATATCGCAAATTGCTATCTTGTAATTTACTCCTCACATCTTGTTGAAGTTGTTGAAGATGTTCAACAAATGCTTCCCCATCATCGTTAATTCAGTCTTGCACAGGGAGTTGTACAAGGTCCAAAACACCTTGAGGATTCTTACCATATACGATTTGAAAAGGAGATTTTCCAGTTGATCTGTTAACAGAATTGTTGTAAGAAAACTCTGCTTGAGGCAATGCCAAGTCCCACTGCTTGGGCTTTTCACCAACAATACACTGTAATAGGTTTTCCAAACTCCGATTAACTACCTTAGTTTGCCCATCAATTTGGGGATAATAGGCACTGCTAAACTGCAAGTGTGTTCCCATGTTCTTCCATAAGGTCCTCCAGAAATGACTCAAAAACTTAGTATCACTGTCAGAAGTGATAGTCTTTGGAATGCAATGGAGTCTAACAACTTCTAAGAAAAATAAGTTGGCTATCCTTGTGGCATCATTAGTTTTTTTACAAGCAATAAAATGAGCCATCTTAGAGAATCTATCAACAACTACAAAGATAGAATCTGTACCTCGCTGGGTGTGGGGAAGCCCCAATACAAAACCCATACTCACATCTATCCATGGCTCGATGGGTATAGGTAGAGGTGTATACAATCCTGTGTTTTGGGAGTGACCCTTAGCCACTTGACAAATTTTGCACCTTGCTGCATACTTAGTAATGTCCCTTTTCAGTTTTGGCCAGTAGTATTTGTCTTCAACCAAGGCTATTGTCTTGTCCTTCCCAAAGTGACCAGCCAAACCACCACTATGAAATTCCCAGATAATATTTTCCCTCATGGAACTAGCTGGTATACAAAGTTGTTTCCCTTTAAAGAGGTAACCATCATGCATAAAGTATTCTCCTCTCATGTGATCCAAAAGATCAGTTCCTAGTTCTTTAATCTTCTCTATAATTTCCCAAAAATCATCATTAGCCTCATAAAAAACTTTAATAGCATCAAAACCAATGACCTCTATTTCCATTGTAGTTATGAGTGTAACACGCCAACTTAGGGCATCAACAACTTGATTCTGCTTTCTAGACTTATGCTTCAAAACAAAATTATACCCTTGCAAGAAAGACACCCATTATGCCTACTATTCAATTTCTTTTGTGTGTTCACATATTTCAGGGCCAAATGATCTATAAATAGTACAAATTCTTGTGGGACCATATAATGCCTCCAATGCCTTAAGGCTTGAACAATAGCATAAAATTCTAAATCATAGGTAGAATAGTTCTTCATTGCATCATTTAACTTTTCACTGAAAAAGGCTATTGGTTTACCTGTCTGGCTAAGAACAACACCTATCCCAACATGGGAAGCATCACAGTCTACTTCAAATACTTTATAAAAATTTGGAAGTGCCAATATAGGAGCTTCAGTTACCTTTTTCTTCAAGAATTGGAAACTCTGTTCAGCATCTATTGTCCATGTGAATTCCCTTCCTTTCCTACAATCTGTGATGGGTGCTACAATACTGCTAAAATTTTGAATGAACTTTCTATATAAGGTTTCCAATCCATGAAAACTCCTTACCCCTATTATGCTGGATGGACTAGGCCATTCTAGTATTGCCTTGACCTTTTCTGGGTCCATTTGAACACCATCTTCACAAATGACAAAGCCCAGAAAAGTCAAACTATTTTGTATGAATCTGCACTTCTTTAAATTTGCACAGAGCTTCTCTTTCCTCAGTACACTTAGGATGATCCTCAAGTTTTGTAGGTGGTCTCCTTTGTTTTTTCTATAAATTAGGATATCATAAAAATAAACTACAACAAACTTACCAATGTAGGGTTGTAAGACAATATTCATCAATCTCATGAATGTACTTGGTGCATTAGAAAGCCCAAATGGCATAACCATCCATTCATACAAGCCATCCCTAGTCTTAAAAGTTGTCTTCCACTCATGTCCTTCATGAATTCAAATTTGGTGGTATCCACTTCATAGATCAATCTTGCTAAAGTATTTGCCCCCTGCTAATTCATCCATCATATCCTCTATATGAGGAATAGGAAACCGATACTTGATAGTAATCTTATTAATTGCTCTACTATCAGTACACATCCTCCATGTTCCATCCTTCTTTGGGGTCAACAATGCCGGCACAACACATGGGCTCATGCTTTCTCTAACTAGGCCTTTCTCAACTAGTTCTGTTACTTGTTTATAGAGCTCTTCATGTTGTGTTGGGTTCAGTCGGTAAGTTGCTTGATTAGGAAGAGTTGCTCCAGGAATCAAATCAATATGGTGTTATATATCCCTTTTTGGTGGGAGACCGTCAGGTAGTTCATTTGGAATAACATCAGCAAATTCTTCTAGTATCTTTACTGCATCATGTGGTATTATGTCTTCTAGTTCTTCTCCTCTTTTTACTACCAATACATAGTAGCAACCTATCACCTTCATTTCTTTGACAACATCCTTTGAAGACAACATGGTCTCATTCTTCCTTTCATCCTTAAGTGATAAGAGAGTCACTTTAGAGCGATCCTTCCTTAAGGTATATGTATTTTTCTCTCCATCGTGCATGATCTTCCTATCATACTGCCATGGCCTTCCCAACAAAATATGAAAAGCATCCATAGGAATAACATCACACCATATCTCAGATCCTTATAGATTTTTCCTATAGTAAACCTAACCAAACATCTTTTATCAACAATAACCTCATTTCCTTTCTTAAACCATGCAATACGGTAAGGATGAGGATGTTTGTCACATTGCAGATTTAATTTCTCTACCATTTCCTTAGCTACCATATTCTCACAACTACCCCCATCAACAATAATAACTTGGCAAACCTTTCCACCTGAGGTGCATCTAGTTCTGAAGATGTTGGTTCGAAGCCACGATTCATCAGAGTTCTTTGTAGGGACTTCTTCCTCCTCTGGAATGATCATTGATCTCCTCATCATGAGAGTTTCTCTGATGTCTAGTAGGACTTCTTGCTTTGTTCCTGCTTCTATGAATTATGGCTGAACCAGGTTCACTCTAGGTTGTCCTCCTTGATTTCTTTCTGGTACATTATAATGTGAACATTCAAAGGCTCTGTGTCCTTCTTCTCCACACCTAAAACAAGTGAAAGGCCTTCTCTAATTTTCCTACCCTCTTTCACTTCCGTAGCCTCGTCCTCTTTGGAACCCTCTTCCTCTTTCTTGATTTGGAGGATCTTGCCTAGTGTCTATATTTTTTTTGAATCCTTGAAAGGGATCTCCCTAACCATTATTAGAACCTCCTCAAAATGGAGTTGAGGTAACCCTTCGACCAACTCTATTCCTCTCGATATATTGCCTATTCTGCTTTTCTTCAGCCTTTAGGGCTAATTGGTAGGCTTCTTCCATACTGTTGACACGATGCATGCTCAAATCATCTTGGATGGAGAGTTTTAGGCCATTCATATATCTAGCAGCCATCTACTCATTATTTTCTTGATTCTCTATGCACATGGATAGCTTGTAGAATTCATTTGTATAGTCTTGCACTGAAGACAAGTTCTATTTCAAATTCTGGAACGTGTGAAAGAGGGTTTGTGAATAATCCATGGGTAAGAATTTTTCTTTGAGCTTTTCCTCCATCTTGCTCCATGTCTTAATCTTTTCCTTTCCTTTTCTAGTTCTTTCCTTTTGGAGATGATCCCACCACATCATTGCATGTCCTTTTAGTTTTGTGCATGCAAAGTTCATCTTCTTTTCTTCTATCATATGCTTCCATTCAAAAAATTATCCCATCTCATTTAGCCAGTCTATTAATTCTTCTAGCTTAAGACTACCAATGTAGTCTGAAATGTCAATCTTGATTGATTCACTCCTTCCTTCCAAAGCCCTGAGAACTCTATCTTCACAGCTCATTTCTTCCAGCCTCTCTACTATATATTCTTCATTTTGGTCAGCACCTCTTTGGTTTCCCTCTTCATCAGATTCATTCCCTCATTGTATCCCTTGATTATCCATTCACTCACCGAGTTGTTCAATCTATCTCTGCATATCCAACATCAATCTTTGCATTGACATTACACCTCCTCTTCCTCTTCCTCTTCCTCTTCCTCTCCCAACCATCTTCCTGCTCTAATACCAAATGATGTAGCACAACACACTCTGTTAACAATAAATTCAATCACAAGACAAATAACACATATTTGAAACCTTCAATATTTTCTCATTCATCACTGACCCCTCTACAATTCGCTTCCAACCCTTAAGTAACCAAAAAACCCTAGAAAATCAAGAAATCCAAAAATTACCCTTTTTGACAGTTTTTCCCATAGTTTTTTTGCCATTTTTGGTAATTTTTGAAACAACACCTAAAAAGCTGAGTTTTCCCCTAAACATGCCCTTGACTAAGTTAGAATGAATTACCAACTAATATCCGAGATTTAGAAACATGAACTTGGATTTATTACAAAATAGAACTTTCTAAAAACTAGAGGAAAAACATTAAAAGCTGATTTTAGAGCCCTAGATGAAGCTTTCAGCTCCCAAAAATGTGCTAAAATAGACCCCAATCAATATGAGATCCATTGGAAAAACAAATGCCACCTCCTGAGGCACACACCCAAAAAATTTCAGCAAAAACCCAGACTTGAGTCAAAATTTATGACCTCCGAAAGTTTCTGGATTAGTTTATGACCTACGGAAGGTCCTGCATCATAGAATCACGAGTTTCCTTCTTGTTTTCCTTTGGTGAAAGACCTTCATGTTGATTCTCCAAGAGTATTTTACTCATCACTTCCTCTATTTCTTCAACAACTTTATCGATTTTTCCACTAATGATCAAGTTTATCCTTGTTTTAGTTAAGAGTTGTTGTTTTTCTTCCTCAAGGAATTTCTTATGATCTTCAATTGTAATAACTGGACATAGCTTGTTCATTATTCCTTCTCTTAGATTCTTATCTTCCTCTAATTCAATTAGTCTCCTTTCCTAAAGTTTGGTAAATAAATCATCAAGGGTATCCCCTTTTATCTCAACAAGTAATCTATTGAATCTTTTCAAATAATTTACTGTTTCTTCCTCTAACTTCCTCTTTTCTTCTTCATCACACTTATGATAATACTTATTTACTCGAACTAAGATGCCAAACTTAAGTAATTCATTAAATAATTCAAAGAGTGGTGGATTACCAATTGTAACTTCTTTAGGTACTTTGTAAATTGTCGATCACCACTTTGGATTCTTTAGTTCCTTTAGTCTCTCTACAAGCTTGTTCAATAAATATAAAGGTAAAAAATGATGTCTTAGAAAGCCTTTTTATTCCTTCGCATGCTCTAGAAATCAATTCATAATAAAAGTAGTCAAACCCTAGCTCATAAAGTTTCCCATAACTAGTAAAATTTTTTTTACCTACGATCCTAAGGATCATGATAGAATCTATCAAATAAGATATCAATAGGATCTTGATTCAATTTGACAACTTCTTGAATCAATTTCTACCATCGATCCTTCTAAAAAAGGGGTTAGGTAATATTTTCATGAAGAACTTCTGGTTAGATTGTAGACCTAATTAATTTGTAGAAGAATTATCTACACTAGAAACTGGTGTGATCTGTCCTATAGAATCAATCAGTTCTTTTTCTCATCTATGTCTTTTCATTTCCTTTTTAACCTCTTCAACATCAACAATTTTATTTCCCTTATCATCCCTAGCATTGTTTCTTTCTACTGGACCTCTATCTCTATTATATCTATAATTTTTAGCAAGGTGACCAAATTTTTTAAAATTGAAACAAATCACATTTGGTTTTTCATATCTTTGATTTATGATTCAATCTGCACTACTTTACCAAGTGTCCAAATTAATTGCATTTGTAATAGGTAATATTTTCATGCCTTATCTTAGTTCTGCACTCACTTGATTTGAATCCATAGTTGCTGCAAGTGTAATAATAACCTATTTAAAGGATATATAATTTTTTTTCTTCTGCACTCCTTTTCTCTATGACGAATGCTTTTTCATGTAAAGTGTCTACCTTTTAAATTTGGTCACCTCATAGGTTTCTCCTTTGTTTTTTATTTCTAATTTTCTAATGAATTGGTTTATCCTCGTGATTGAAAACTGTATACCATAAATAGTATCTTCATAGGATTAGTATTGACAATAAATGAAATAGTAACTAAATAAACCATAATTAAGAAACTATTTAGCAAAATTAATGATCAATTAAGCATCCTATGGCTCTCTATCTAAGGATGTTAATAGAAAATATCAACAAGCTACCATTAATGACACTCCTAGAATGAGAATTGATAAGATAAACAAGATAAAGCTAACAATTAGATCAAAGTAAATGCTAATTAAGCTCTTAAATGCCTTTCTAGCTATAAAATGCAAGAGGTTTGATGCAATTCTAAGATATGTGGTTATGAATTATGATGAATTTAGGCCTTCCTTTTATAGATTTTCCCAATGGTAGGGGGTGTAGTGTAGTTGATCATGATTAAGCCTTGGTTGAGTCCTTAGTTCCACCCTTTGAAGACAATGCAAAGTTTGTGTCCTCAAAGCTTGGGACAAGTAGACAAGATCAATGGACTAGATTCTCTTTCACTTTGAGTGATTGAGATTGAATTTGGCTTGACCCATCTGAATGACTTTCCTTAAATCTCATTGTTTGATTGAATTTCCTCTCCTTTTGGGCTGTTGAGAGTAATTAAGATTTATTAATTGATTTAATTGATTTATTTTAGCCATGTACCCCTTGAATGGGTTGAATTTGATTTAATCCAAGACTATACAATTATTTGAGTTAATTGCACTTTGATTTGATTGCATTTGAGTAAAATGCTCTCAATTTTGATTTATCTCGAATTAAGACTTGATTTTAATTTTGATTGGATAAATATGCATTGTGATTCAATTACTTCAATTTTGTCCTTGAGTTGCTTTGATTTGACTTGATTTATCATTTAATTGTCTTTGTCCATTTTTAGGTGATTACAAATGCCCCTCTTTGAGTTGACATGTGAAGCATGTCAATTCAAAGAATACCTTGATCTTGCTTGATGATAGGTCCTGATTCATTGATGGTTGATTCTCTGATGTTCATTTGATGTCTTTCGATGGTCGATTCTTGATATCTGATATGAAATTGATGTCAATTTTGATGATTTATTACTCTTGATGTAGTTTTGATGATCGTTATTAGATGGTCATTCTGATGATGGATCCTTGATATGATGTTTGAATTTGATAAAATATTGTGATGCGATACTTGATTTAATGATTGATCTTGATGCGATACCCCATTCAATTGATTACAAAAAATTTCCTGATAAAAGCTTTCGCTTTGATTTGATGATTGGTCTCTCGATTCTTGATGATGTTGCTGATGTTTGATATTTCCAATGGTATGCCCCCTCGGAAATGAAGTAAAATTTGATCGTTGTTTGATAATGTTAATGATTTAGGTCAATTTGATGTTGATTTATTTAAATTTTTAGTAAATTTTAATTTTATTTCCAATATCAATGTTTGGTCCATTTGATTTCAAATGCCCCTATGTTAACTGATTTGTTGATAAAGTCAATTTATTAGGTTAATTTTAGTGAAAAATTCATCGCTTAGGTCAAAGTTACCTCTTTTAGGTAAAAAAGGCTATATAAAGGGGTCAAATTCCCTTTTTACTATTCATTTTTACCTCCACTTTTGACTTTTACCCTCTCTGACTCTTTTGCCTTTTCACGATGTCTGTCCCTCTTTGTGAGCATCGGTTCAAGAAATGCTATCGGTATTAGCATCTACCTGGCTCAGGACCTTCGGTGAGTCCATATACCTCTTTATTTTTTCCGTTCATGCATTTATTTCAACTTTTTCCAAATTTTTCTTGGTAAACAACCCTTTTTTTCTCTTTTTTTCCTGAATGGGCGCTTTTGCCTATTTTAAGGGTGCTTTTACCTTTGAAAGGGTGCTTCTGGACTTTTAATGTGCACTTTCACGAATTGGTTGAGTGCTTTCGCTTGCCAATTTTAAGCCCTTCTCTGCTTTTACCATGTTAATGTGCGCTTTTGAGCATTTTTGCACTTTTACAACTTTTAGGAGCGCTTCCGCTATATTTTTGGGTGCTTTTGATTTTTGTCCCACTTTTAACACATTAATATGCGCTTTCACACCTTTAAGCAACACTTTTGATTTTATTCACTTTTGCACCATGAAACAATGCTCTCACTTTGCAAATTTTTTTAAATTTTGTATTAGTCCAAATTGCAATTTTTTTCGACATCGTTGGTCAATCAATAGGTTAAATTCCCAATCTTGATATTTTATAACAAGTTGTGATATGTCAGTTAAAGGAATCAGTTATAGTCAGAATATCATCTGTCAATCTAGATTTAGATGATGGGTGATGGTAAAATTTCTGTTCTATCTAAGTAGAAACATGAAATTTGATTGTGGTTGGATAGATTTATAAATTTTTGATTGACTTAGGATAATCCCATAATTTATGATTTCAATTTTGATATGTTTGAGCTTTCTTTTTATAGGAGGGTCTTGGGTCTTTACGTATCTGTGGTTTGTATCCTTTATTGAGGGATATGATACCTGATTTGAGTGTTGTCGACTGTCGTCACATTGCTCAGTGTGGCTTATCCTTCCTTCTTTATCTTCCTCGATTCCAAGCGAATCAAGGTCTTATTACTGCTATGGCTAAGCATTGGCACTAAGACCATAACACCTTATCTTCCCATGGGGGAAATGACTATTACACTCGAGGATGTCTATCGCATTCTATAGTTGCTAACTCAAGGAGAGCTTGTCTACTATGATACTGTTTATGATGGCTTGGCCTGTTGGAGAGTCTTTAGTGATCCTTCCATTGGTGATCGTCATATCTAGTGGGCTCAGTTCATTTCATTCCCTATATTACCAGCTGTTCTAGGTACTTTGATCGATGGTTTCCTACTTCCTGATAGGTGTGGACATGGGTTTTCTATTGGGTGGGGTCCCATCTTGGAGGATTTGATGGCAGAGCCTCATTGATTCGATTGGGGTTCCCGTGTGTTGGCACAATTATATCATGAGTTACATATTGTCATATATAGACATTCTACCACTTTGACTGCTGGAGCTATCTTGTTACAACTTTGGACTTGGGAGCATATCCTAGTGACAGCACAAGATCATCAGCCAGGTTGGCCTTTTGCATGGATGTATAGTGGTATCATTATCCAGACCCACATGGGTAAGCTAGATTACTGGTGACATTGGATTGATGACATGGATACTGTCATGTGGAGGCCTTATTTCAGATGTGAGGCTTGGCTAGAGGATGATGTTAGAATAACTAAGAGGGGGGTGAATTAGTTATCCAGTGTCCTAATACAAAATGTATAATCCAAAAACAAATACTTAAAACTTTTGATACTCAATAACTGAAAATACTGTACTGTCTATGCTTTTACCGATTACCAGTCTAAAACATATAGTAGTTACCGATAAAATCAAATATGCAACATGCAAATATGACATCAAACAAATATCACAATCAACACATAACACAAGAGATTTAACGTGGAAACCTTGTGAAGGGAAAAACCACTTGGGACTGATGACCCAAAAATATTCACTCTTCTAAAGTGAGGTCGGTGAAGACCCAACCCTATTAACAGTTACAAACACACTATTAGGTGTGACCTTGTTAGAGGATTTAAGACCAACCATTATCATCCAACTAGCAGTCACTTAGGGGTTGATAGGATAACAATGTTCATTCTATGAATGATACATAATAAGACTTTCTTAGTCCACTCGGTTAAGAGATTTGACTATGTACAATGGTTAAATATGTAATAGTAGGTGATTTGATCTATTAAAATTTCAATTGTAGATATACAGATCAATATTCATCTCATACAAATCTTTCTGATCAATGTAACATTTCTGGTTCAATAATATATCAACTTACTATCCATCGGTAATTACTCTCTATCACTCAGTAATGCTCTGCAGTAGGGTTCTCCTTAACCTGTATGATCAGAATGCATGAAAAATTGTTCACGCGATGATTCTACAATTTTCTTTTCTTGTGACATCACACTCACTTATGAAATCTTTAGTCTCTTATATAGACAAGTAAACCATTTTCTTCTGCTCCATCAGATTTTGCCACTTAATCATCTTTGTTGATTTTTCCTCTTAAACATACCTCGGCACTTGTGTCAATAACACGTTTGATTCCAATCCATTAGATCTTTCCTAAATTTTGTTAGCCGTCAATCATCATAACAAACTTTATCTGTTACCTCAAAATCATACACTTTCCAGCTCATCAATTCTTATCAGCTAAGCTAGTCATTTAATTCATTATGTTCTTCTCAGTTAACAAAGAAATGCATCAATGAACACAAGCTCGGTTTACACTATGCTCAGTATACACTATAATCCATCAGTGTATACTGAAATGCTTCATTAACCAACAACACTGCTTTGTGTCTTTTAGCTCTTTTTCTCATCATAGATGAATGAAACATAATCAAGTCAGTATCACAAGGTCATAAACTCATCAATAATTTACTCAATGTATTCCTTATCCTCATCTGTCATATCCATCTTCCTCATGTAGACATTTGTGTTCTTCATCTTTTTCACTCCTTTTCTACAGATGTTTCAGTATAGTAACTTACAAGATAAGTGCTGTCAAACTAGTTGACATCAATGACAACATAATAATGATTTAATCGTATTACATATCTAATCAATCAGCTCAGTGATCTTAAATCATAGATTCTTCAATCAAGTTCTAAATCAGTTGTAGTTCATCAATCTCTCCCTTTGGCATTGATGGAAACTCAAGTAATATGAAATATACCATACACATACCAAACATGTATTCTACAACTCTATGAACAAATCCTGTACAAGCTCTTCCTAGCTTAATATGTTTAAGCACTATGTTACTCAACAACATTTATAAAATACAGCTTTGTCAATTTGCAAATATGATCTTTTCAGCTCTCCTATTCTCAGTAACTGATCTTCAGTGCTCTCCCTTTCTTTCAAATTATCTCTCCCTCAGATAGTTCTCAATGGTGCATATCATTTCATTATTGTTTATCTCTCCCTTTGACAGCAATGCCAAAGAAACAAATAAACAAACAGCTCTTTAGTATCCAAGTAACTCTCTATTGTCTAGTGCATACTCTATATCTCTATATACTGATATGCCAATCTGCTCCAGTACATTTCACAACTTTAGACATGATCCAAAGTGTGAACTATGCTACATCAACATGTATGATCTTCTGATAGGATTAGGCTGATGCAACATCTGGATCACCTTAGTGACTAGTAGAAAGGGGATGGACCCCTAGTCTAGTCCTTAAGTACTCAAATGTATCCTTCGGTAGAGCCTTTGTGAATATATTTTCAAGTTGTTATTTTGATGTAACAAACTCTAGCTTAACTTGCTTCTCCTGTACTTGTTCTCTCAAGTAGTGATACTTAATTGATATATGCTTTGTTTTAGAGTGCATCACTAGATTCTTTAAAATGTTTATTGCACTGGTATTATCATAGTATATAATCACCAGCTTAGTGATTATCTCATTCATACCTTCCAGAACTTGCTTAATATATGAAATGTTTGAACAGTTTATAGCAGCAACAAGATACTCTACTTTGGCTATGGACTGAGAAATGCAAGCTTGCTTCTTACTTTTCCATGTAACAAGTCTTTCACCAAAGAAAAATGCTCCTCTGGTGGTGCTTTTTCTGTCATCCACATTTCCAACCCAATCAATGTCGGTATAGACCTTCAGTTCAAACTTGCCTTCCTTAGGATACCATAATCCATAATCCTCTATTTTCTTTAGGTATCTTAAGATTCTTTTAGTAGCAATCATGTGTGACTCTCTAGGATTAGCAAAAAATCTAGCAACTATTCCCACAACATGTGCTATGTCTGGTCTACTGTGTACTACATACATTAACTTACCAATCATAGATTGGTATAGTGTCTAGTTCACCTTTGTAGTTTCATCTTCCTTAGTCAGTTTTCATCCAGTAGCCATTGGTGTTCCCACAGGTTTAGCATCTTCCATGCCAAATGTTTTCAATACTTCCTTGATATATTTGGATTGTGAGATGAATATACTATCATTTTGCTGAATCACTTGTATTCCAAGAAAGAACTTAATCTCTCCAAACATAGACATCTCAAATTCACTTCTCATTTCATCAGCAAATGACTTACAGATTTGATCTTGACCTCCAAATATAATGTCATCCACAAATATTTCAGCAATAAGAATAGTGTCATCAGTATCTCCTTTCATATACAAATTGTTGTTCTCACTTGTTCTTACAAATCCTATACTTAACAAATAAGTATGCAGTCTCTCATACCAGGCTCCTGATTCTTGCTACAAACCATATAAAGCTTTATGTAATCTACATACCATATCTTTCTTTTCTGGATCAATGAACCTTTCAAGTTGTTCTATGTAGACTTCTTCTTCAAGTATTCCATTCAGAAATGCTGACTTGACATCCATTTGATAAAATTTGAATTTCTTGTGTGTAGCATATGCAAGTAGCATTCTGACTCCTTCCAATATAGCAATAGGTGCAAATGTTTCACCATAATCTATTCCTTCCTCCTGTGCATATCCTTTGCATACCAATCTAGCTTTATTTCTTGTTACTTCTCCATTCTCATTCTGCTTGTTCCTGAATATCCACTTAGTACTGATAACATTCTTATCTTTAGGTTGGGGTAATAAGGTCCAAGTTTTGTTCTTCTCTATCTATTCTATTTCCTCTTTCATTTTGTTAACCCATTCATCATTTTCTAATGAAACTTTTACATTTTTTGGTTCATAATCACAAACTACACATGTACCTTGTCTTGCCTTACTCCTTGTTTGCATGCCAGCTTGTTTGTCTTTAATAATTTGTGTTTCAGGATGATGTCTTCTGACAAAACTCACTAGTATCCTATTTCTTCTTTCTTTTTCATCCTATGTAGGTTCATTTGCTTTCTCGGTAGGGCCATCCTATTCATAGGTTTCTCTTTCCTGTTGTTCGGTATTGTTTTCCTGTTGACCAGTTATCACAGGCTGTGGCTTCAGTAGATACTCTGGTTGTTCAATGTAAGTGAATCTACCGTAGTCTTCTAGTTCCTTTGTACTTTCCTCTATGTTATTTTCATCAAACTCATCAACTCAAACATTAGTGCTTTCAATCATTTTATTAGTAGTTTTATTCAGACACTTATATGCTTTGCTTTTACTGGAATATCCTAGAAATATCCCTTCATCACCTTTTGAGTCAAATTTACCATTTCTCTCATCTTTTAGAACAAAACATTTCTTCCAAAAATCTTGAAATAACTTATAGTAGGTTTGTGTCCAAACCACAACTCATAGGGTGTCTTGTTGGTGTCCTTCTTCAGTTGCACTCGGTTCAAAACATAAACAACTGTACTGATAGCTTCCCTCCAGTATGTCTAAGCAACATTCTTTTGCAGTATCAGTGTCCTAGCATAGTCAACTATTGACCTATTCCTTATTTTAGGAATTCCATTTTTCTGAGGTGTCCTCGGTGTAGAGACCTATCTTTTAATACCATGCTCATTACATAAATTAGTAAATTCATCAGAGATAAATTCACCTCCTCTATCAGATCTTAGGCATTTCAGTTCCTTACTAGTCTCTTTTTCTACCTTAGCTTTATACCACTTGAACATCTTAAATGCTTTAGATTTTTCTTTCAAGAACATAAGAGTCATCAACAAAAAGAATAAAGTATCTATCACCATAATAACTCTGAATTCTCATAGGACCACATAGGTCAGTATGAACCAACTCAAGTATATTCTTTGTTGAATACTCCTTACTCTTGAAACTAGATTTAGTCATCTTACCTTTCTAACATTCATGACACATAACATGATCAGGTTTTGACAAGTTAGGTAGACCTCTAACTCTTTTCCTTTTACTAATCTTAATCGTGTTATCAAAATTCACATGGCATAACCTTTTATGCCACAACCAAGCATCTTCATTTTTCATCATCAAGCAAGAAGAATCATTAGTATCAAGATAAAACATATTACCTCTTGATTGTGCTCCAGTTCCAACTAGTCTTCCTCCATCATCAAAGATTTTCACTTTCTTTCTCTCAAAAGCAACTCGGTGACCTAAATTGTTCAGCTATGCCACACTTAACAAGTTATAGTTCAGTCCATCTACCCAATAAGCATTATCACATTTTATCATATCATTTATCATCAAGGATCCTTTACCTCTTACCATACAGGGTGTGTCATTACCCATCTTAACTGATCCTCCATTGTATTCTTCAAGTTGATCAAATTTCTCTTCATCACTAGTCATGTGATGTGTACAACCACTGTCTATGATCCATGTATTATTTTTGTTAACTTTAGAGATCAGTGCTATTTCTCCCTATTTTTCTTCTTCCTCTGAGTCATCTTTCATAGAAACAAATACAACTTCTACATCATCATCAGAATCAGATTTAGATTCATTATCTTTGGCTATGTAACATACCTTTTTTCCTTTGTCATTACTGTCTCAGTTATCTCTATTGTGTTGGTAGCCTCTGTTGAATCTTCTCCCATAGCTTCCTTCAGATTGGTCTTTGGTTCTTTCATCATCTTTCTTATGTGGACATCTAGCAACGATGTGGCAAACCTCTTTACAGTTAAAGCATGCCAAAGGTAGCTTGCCTCTATACCTTCCTTTACCTTTGGGTAATCTTTTGGCCATAAGAGCTTCAAGTTCATCAAGCTCATCATCGGTATTACTGTCACTATCATCATTTGTATTATTCCTGCTAGACTTACCAATCTTCAAAGAAGACATGAAAGTGGATTCCACAGATGGAAAAACACTATTATCAAAGTTATTTAATTCAAAGGTTGTAAGTTTACCAATCAGATTGTCAAGTGTAAGTACATTACCAGATGCAAACCTTGTTTCATGAATAGTGGATATTTTGATTGCGTAAACTGACAATAAGGTTCTAAGTACTTTGCTTACAATTGTTTCTTCACTGATAACTCTTTCAGATGCTCTAATAGCATGTACTACCTCTTTCAGTCTATTTGTGTATTGCACAATATTCTCACCTTCCTTCATCTTCATATCATCAAATCTGCCCCTTAAGCTTTCTGCTCTAACTCTTTTGACATTTGCATCTCCACTGTAAACTTGAGAAAAATTATCCCACATGGCTTTTGCAGTAGGGCAGCTTTTAATATCTTCAAATTCAGCATCGGTACAGGCAACAAAATTCTCCATCATATTAACATTGTGTTCATGCCTGTCTTTCAATTGATCAAGTGTCAGGGGACTAGGGGTTGGTTCTATATAGCCATTCTCCATCAATTCTAGTGCAGCATTCCCAATTCCAGATATGTGCAACTTCATCCAGCTTTGCCATAGTGTGAAGTTCTCTTTGTTCAGTCTTGGCACTTCCCTCTTATACATTTTGAGATCTTTGTATTGAAGTCCTTAAAATTTTGTTCTAAGCAACCAATGCTTTGATACCAATTGTTAGAATAATTGAGAGGGGGGTGAATTAGTTATCCAGTGTCCCAATACAAAATGTATAATCCAAAAACAAATACTTAAAACTTCTGATACTCAGTAACTGAAAATACCATACTGTCTATGCTTTTACTGATTACCAGTCTAAAACATATAGTAGTTACTAATCAAATCAAATATGCAACATGAAAATATGACATTAAATAAATATCATAATCAACACATAACACAAGAGATTTAACGTGGAAACCCTGTGAAGGGAAAAACCACCTAGGACCGAAAACCCAAAAATATTCACTCTTCTGAAGTGAGGTCAGTGAAGACCCAACCCTATTAAAAGTTACAAAAACACTATTAGGTGTGACCTTGTTAGAGGATTTAAGACCAACCATTATCATCCAACCAACAGTCACTTTGGGGTTGACAAGATAACAATGTTCATTCTATGAATGATACATAATAAGACTTTCTTAGTCCACTTAGTTAAGAGATTTGATTGTGTACAATGGTTAAATATGTAACAGTAGGTGATCTGATCTATTACAACTTCAATTGTAGATATACAGATCAATATTCAGTTCATACAAATCTTTCTGATCAATGTAACATTTTTGATTCAATAATATATCAACTTACTGTCCATCGATAATTACTTTCTATCACTCGGTAATGCCCTGCAGTAGGGTTCTCCTTAACTTGTATGATCAGAATGCATGAAAACTTGTTCACGTGATGATTCTATAGTTTTCTTTTCTTTAGGCATCACACTCACTTATGAAATCTCCAGTCTCTTATATAGAAAAGAAAACCATTTTCTTCTGGTCCATCAGATTTTTTTGCTTAATCATCTTCATTGATTTTCCCTCTTAAACATACCTCGGCACTTGTGTCAATAACACATTTGATTCCAATCCATGAGATCTTTCCTAAATTTTGTTAGCCATCGATCATCATAAAAAACTTTATCTATTACCTCAAAATCATACACTTTCCAGCTCATCAATTCTTATCGGCTAAGCTAGTCATTTAATTCATTATGTTCTTCTCAGTTAACAAAGAAATGCATCAGTGAACACAAGCTCAGTTTACACTGTACTCGGTATACACTACACGCCATCGGTGTATACTAAAATGCTTCATTAACTGACAACACTGCTTTGTGTCTTTCAACTCTTTTCCTCATCATAGATGAATGAAACATAATCAAGTCAATATCATAAGGTCATAGAATCATCAACAAGTTACTCAATGTATTCCTTATCCTCATCTGTCATATCCATCTTCCTCATGTAGATATTTGTGTTCTTCATCTCTTTCACTCCTTTTCTACAGATGTTTCAATATAGTAACTTACAAGATAAGTGCTATCAAACTAGTTGACATCAATGACAACATAATACTGATTTAATCATATTACATATCTAATCAATCATCTCGGTGATCTTAAATCATAGATTCTTCAATCAAGTTCTAAATCAGTTGTAGTTCATCAGATGATGGTGATATTGCTTACATGTTCTGCCCTCGTTAGATGATCGGTCATTCTACATTTGTTATTGAGAGATTATGCTTTCACTATGTTTTCCATCAGTATGGGCATGTTCAGGATATGCCATAGGGTGTAGCTATGTATGCTCATGTACAGGCTAAGAGATCTTTGTGGGGCCCATGTGTAGACTATGGTACAACTATACGATAGATACAAGAGATTGGATATCATCCTTGGTCTCCTAGGTCACATATCATGGATGCGGGTATTACTAATGAGTATTGTGCCTGGTTACATTAGTATCCTTTTCCCAGGTTCAAAGATCCTACCGAGAGGTTTCCCGCCATTGAGGAGTTATCAGATGGGGATGACGGTGGTGGTGATAGTGGTGGTGGAGATGGGGGTGATGATGATGGAGATGATGATGGGGGTGGTGGTCATGGTAGGATCAGGGGTCGGCACATAGGATCATCATAGAGCTAGAGTAGGTAGAGTACAAATGCCAGTGATAGCTACTACTCTGATTCCTCCTAGGGGTGATGATCAGGGGAGAGATTGATGGGTTGACTGGGTTTTACATCAGGTGGCCAGAGATCCAGTGGATAGGCCTAGGGCTAGGCACTAGAGGGAGATGGATGTAGGTATTGTATAGGTACTACTTGATCAGGTACAGGGTCCTCCTACTCAGCAGGCTATTCCTCTGATTGTTCATCTAGTTCAGGAAGCTTCTTCTGCTTCTAGTTCTATTTTAGCTTCTATGCCTTCATAATCTTCACGACCATCATATTCTCAATTTTTTCCATCTTTAGGTGATCCATCTTCTTCGGTGATGCCTTCTTCTTTTGTTTCTCCTCCTCTGTCTTCTATAGTATAGGGTCACGGGCTAGCCTCAGCATCAAATGTTGCATCTTTGCAAACTCAAATATCATCCATTCAGCAATAGGTTTCATAGATGAGCTTGATGGTGCAGTCTTTCATGGCTGCTATGAGTCAACATGGTTTACAGGCTAGTTCGAGTCAGCATCCTTATAGTGCTCCTGATCGTGATGGTACTAATGGTTCTGGTGACTCTATCAATTGATTTGTTATGAGATATTTCCATTGTTTCCTTTATACTTTGATGACATATGATCTCCTTTCCATTGCTGTGATCAAGACATTGGACCTTTTTTGTATCAATTTTGATCGATTGATGTTATTTGAGTTGATACTTTGATAGTTGATGGACATTGATCTTTAGATATTGCTTTTATGATCATGTTATAGACTTTGATATCATTTTCTTTTGTGATGATGGTATGATGGACTCTGATACTTCCTTTGATAGATTTGACTATATATGATGTCTTTATGTGTTGGATTTCTTTTTTCAGGTGTTTTACGTGATATGCAACTTTATATGATTCTATATACTATATGCTTTGTTTTATGTTTTTCTGAATGCAATTTTTCAATGTATGCATATGTCCTAATGATGGTTAAATGTTTTGTCTTATGTATGACATAGAATAGATGAATGCATTGTATAATGGTATTACTTAATGATATTGATGTATGCAATGGATATTAGATGGATAATGAATCTAATGAATGCATTTCTTTTGATATATAAATGTGATGTATCTACGCGATGATTTATGAACTTTTAATGATGTATGTAATATGGAAGGATGGTTCTATCATGTATGATATGTATTTAATGTTGAATGATCTTAATGGATGTAATGATTTCTAACTAATGCAATGCACTTAATGTATGCACCTTAAATGAGATGAATGCAATCTAATGATAATTTCTTAATGAAATGCACCTAATACTGCAAATTTTATACACATCTAAATATATGCAAAGTTTAATGAAGATGACCTAATGCAACTTAAAAATGACCTTAATGTAATGCAAGTAAACTAATGAAATGAACTTTGTTTTTTCCGATTTGTTTTTGATTTCCAACACACTTGATCCTATATAGTTGTTTTTGATGATCTTTTGATTTTTTGATTTGAGCACACCCCCTTTTTATTTTCCTCTTGCAAATTAAGCTAAGAAAGGAAAAACAATATATACAATGCACTTAATCTAAGATGTATGCAACTAACTATAATTATTCAAAATTTGGAGCTTATAATCATCATTGAGCATTTTTTGGATCCTATTTTAGTACAACCATCACTAGTTCAACTATGATGATATGAATACTTTTTGCACCTCTTTATTTTCTTTCCCATCTCTCTTCGGTATGAATATCATTGATTGAAGCCAATCATGAGAGTGTGAATACCAATTTTGTCAGATTCTATGTTGCAAGTGGATGTTTGGTATTATGATATTGAAGATCAAAATAGCCAAGGTATCCTTTTGCGTAAACAAGCAGAAATCTCAGTTTTATCCTATGTACAAGTTCTTGATGATTCTTTGATGATCATGTCTTTAGACAAATAATACATGATTTAAAACTTTGATTTTAAGACAGTCATTCAAAAATCAAGAAAAATATCATCCTTTCATCATAGCTTGTCTAGTCTAAAACTTTCATCGATTTGCTAGAAAGACATGATTTCATCAATTGAGTCAATACTTAGAAAAATTTCTTACAATGTTTTTCAAATCCATATGTCAAGTGTAGTTCCATCCATTTCATACTTTTAATCCTGATAAAGATAATGTCATGTGAGATCTTGGATCAAATTTTGCATTTTGGCTCAAATTGGATTAGAATGGAGATTTGATTAAGTGTTCCTCTTTCGAATTTGATGAATTGATTCCTTGATTGAATAAAGCTTTCTTTGATGAATCCTTACTCCTTTTGAGTAGATTGCCCCTGGTTTGAGATAATTTTGTTTGTGGGACTTAGGACAATTTGCAGATTAGGTGACCAAAATCTTGAGGTACTCGCAAATGTAACTGTGGGGTTTTATTACGCAATATATACAAATGTTGGCGAATGCAACATTTACAAGGTGACCTTTTAAGTATGCGACTGACTTGGACTTTCAATGGTGCCTATTTACTAGGTTTTCACCGATTGAATAGATCTTTCTCTTTTCCTATTTTTAAAGCTTTTCTCCTTTTTTGCTACCAAGGCACCTATTTGCTAGGTTTTCACCAAGGCACTTTTTCTCTTTTTCTAATTTTTTTGTAATTTTCTTTTTTTCAATTTTTTTCCATATCATCAAGGTGCCTATTTGCTAGGTTTTCACTAAGACAACATCTTTTTTAGGGTCATATATGAATGTTTTTTCTTTCTTCATGCTCAATTTTCCACTATTTTTGATCTTTTCTAGCTCTTCAAATGTTTTTGATATTTTCAAGATCTCTTTTGACTATATACAATAAATATGATGCTCTTCATCTAATAATCTTTATACTCTTTCATCTACCTCATGTATAGAACCTCTTTAGATGTATGCTATTAATAGGTTCTTGTAGGTCTTCTCCATCACAATCTGCTAGTTTGTAAGTGCCGGTCCCAAAATTTTCAACAATGATAAATGGTCCTAACCAGTCTACTTCCCATTTTCCTTTCTTTTCTCTTTCTACTTGGTTCTTGGGATTTTCTCTCAAAACTAGGTCACCTATTTGAAATGTTCTTGACTTGATGTGCTTATTGTAAGTTCTTGACATTCTATTCTGGTACACCTTCAAATGATCAAATGCTTGCTTCTATTTCTCATCTAAGAGTTCTAGTTCTTGTAATCTAGCAACCCTATAGTCTTCCTCACTTATCAAGCCATGAAGAGATACCCTCAAAGATGGGAGTTCTACCTCCAAAGGCAAAACTGCTTCTGTTCCAAAGACTAAGGAAAAAGGTGTAGCTCCTATTGGCATTCTTATGCTTTTTCTATAAGCCCACAAGGTTAGGTTTATTTTAATGTGTCAATCTCTACCTGAATTGTCTAGCATTCTCTTCAAAATCTTCAGGATATTTTTATTTGTTGCTTCAGCTTGTCCATTACCTTGAGGGTAATAAATTGAAGAAGAATGATGAATCATGTGAAACTTGGTGCATAATTCCTTTAGGTCTTTGTTTTTGAAATGCTTTGCATTATCCTTTATGATAGCATGAGGTATGCCATATCTAAAAATAATATGATTAAGGATAAACAAAGATATCTGCTTTCCTGTTGCAGTTGATAAGGGTACAACTTCCACCCACTTGGTAAAGTACTCAGTTTCCATGATGATGAATTTATGACCATTCGAGGATGGTGGATAAATCATGCCTATTAGGTCTAGACCCCATTAATAGAATGACCAAGGTGTTGTCATTGGGTGAAGCTCTTGTGTAGGCACATGTATCAAGTTTCCATGGAATTGACACTTTCTACAAGTTTTTGTAAAGTTACAAGCATCTTTCTCCATCATAGGCCAAAAATATCCTATCCTAAGAAATTCCTTAGCTAGGGTTAATTCGTTTGAGTGTGATCCACAAATTCCTTCATGAATTTCTAGCAAGGCTACGTTTGATTCCTCTTCTTCTAAACAACTAAGGAGCATTCCATCTAGACTTTTGTGATACAATGTTTCAGAGTTTATGGTGTATTGGGTGGCTTGGCGAATGAAGCTTTTCTTTTGATTCCTGGTTTGGTCTATGGGAAGAATTTGATATTTCAAGTAAGTGTAAATAGGTCCATACCAAGGTGATTCATTTTTAGTTAAAAAACAAATAGTATAAGGGTGGGTAGGGTCAAACACAGGTTGATCCACTTCTTCTACCAGGAATTCATATCTGGTACTTTGATCAAGCATCTACAGAAGTGAAGCCAAAGTTGCCATTTCATCCTCTGCTTTGTTCTTTTCTCTTAGCACTTGCTCAAATGTAATAAGTATGAAATACTTTTTAAGATTTTCCACCATGTTTTTGTAGGGTATCAATTTGTCATCTTTCGTCTAATATTCTTCATTGACTTGATTAATGACTAATTGTGAATATCCATAAACCTTTAATTCTGTTACTTTCCACTTTAATGCCAACTTGATTCCAATAACGAATGCTTCATATTCTTCTATATTATTTGTGCATGGAAACAATAATTTGTAGGACTTAGGGATAGTAGAGCCTTGTGGAGTGATTAGAAGTATGTCTATGATGAGTGTATGAACCATCAAAATATATTTTCCATGTCTTTGCCTCAACATTCACAATCTCTAAATCCATGAATTCCACTTGGATGGGATGATCATCTTGAAGTGGTGCTTCTACTAATTGGTCTACAATGACTTTCCCTTTGATTGATTTTCTATCAACATATTCTATGTCAAATTCTCTTAGCACCATAACCCACTTTTCTAGCCTTCCATTCAATGCTATTTTACTAAGTAGATACTTCAAAGTGTCAATTTTGGCAATGAGCCTTATCTTGTGGGATAGCATATAATGGTGTAATTTTTGGGAGGCAAAAACTATGACCAAGCATGCCCTTTCCATGAATGTATAATTTAGCTCATATTTGACCAAGGTTATACTTATGTAGTAAATTGCCTTTTCTTTACCTGTTTCACCTTCTTGTGCTAAAAGTGCCCCCAATGAATTCTCCGTTGCTGAAATGTATAGGATCAAGGGCTTACCTCTGATAGGTGGCATCAAGATTGGTGGGTTCATGAGATATTTCTTCAATAGATTAAAAGCTTCTTCATATTTTTCATCCCATTTGAAAATTGTATCTTTATGCAAAAGTTAGGTGAAATTATGACATTTTTCTGCTAATTGGGAGATAAATCTCCTAATGGATTGAATCCTTCCTCGTAAAGATCTCATCTGACTAATGTTTTTAGGTGCTTTCATTTCCATTATATCCTTTACTTTAGCGGGATCCACTTCTATTCCCTTTGTAGATACAGTATAGCCTAGTAGTTTGTCGGATTGGACTCCAAATGCACATTTCTTTGGATTAAGTCTCACTTTGAATTCTTCTAGCCTTTCAAAAAATTTTGCCAAAATTGGTAGGTGCTCTTTTCTTGAGTGAGATTTGGCTAATATGTCATCCACATAGTCCTCCATGAACTTATGCATCATATCATGGAATATTGTGGTCATTGCCCATTGATAGGTCGCTCTGACATTCTTCAAGCCAAAAGGCATGACATTCCAACAAAAAGTACCCCATGCACATGTAAAAGCAGTCTTATCTTGGTCTTCTAGTGCTATCTTTATCAGATTATATCTGTTAAATCCATCCATGAGTGAAAACATAGATTGTCCTACTGTTAGGTCCACAATGGCATCTATACTCGGAAGTGGGAAATTGTCTTTAGGACATGCCAAATTTAAGTCTCTAAAATGTGTGCAAATTCTGATGGATTTGTCTGCTTTTGATACTAACACTATATTTGAGATCCATTGTGCATAATCAATGGCCCTTATAAATCCCACTTTCAATACTTTTTCTAACTCCACTTTGACAAGTAGTGCTATATGGGGATGCATCTTCCTTAGCTTTTTCTTAACAGGTTTGGCTCCTTCCTTGATATTTAGATGATGCATTATCAGATTTGGGTCTACACCCAACATATCATCATAAGACCATGTGAAGTTGACTTGTTTTTCCTTAAAGAACTTAATGAATTATGTTCTTTCTTCACTAGATAGTGATGCCGCTAGGTGGATGATCTTTAGCTCTATTTATGATCCAATATTTATCTTTTCTGTTGGCTCAATTAAGATTGGAGATCTTTCCTCATAATGTTCTGGTAGAGCATCCAAACTCCCTTCCTTAGGTGCCTCAGTTGGGTTGTCACCTTTGGAAACATCCTTTATTTCTTTATTTTTTTCTTGATCTAATGTTGCCACAATGTGGTTTTCAACACTTGATTCTTTTCTTTTTCTTTTTTTTAAATTTTTCTCAGATTGAAAGTTTGGATGCTCCCTTTGATCAATTCTTCTTGATATTCTCTAATAGAAGAAGGTTCAACCGCGTTGAGGTATTGGGACACCATGTTTTCATTCAAGAAGATTGGAAGGGTAGTTGGTTCAATGGAATTCCATTCAATTAAGTCTGGATGTATGAGGGTTAATGGGCCAATACTTAGGTTTGTTTCAATTGCATTTAATGTGTATATCTCATTATTGGATGGTTCATACATTTTATCTTGAAAGTCTCTGACATGGGCTTCCTCTAAATGCTCTAAAGAAGAAGGATCAAAGTCCTCCTCACTAGACTCCTCTAAGGTTTTCATTGGATAAAAATCATGTGGATTAAACCTAAAATTTGATTCTTCCATAGTAGGTCTCCATGAAGGAATGTATGGTTCACCTACCCATTGATTTATCTCTATTTCTATGCTTGGTACATCATTTAGGATCACTTGGCTAGAACTAGATGCTTGATTTGAACTTGATTCTTCTATTGGTCCTTTATCTTTGGTAGAAGCATAGGTATGAATAACATCAATACCTTTATCATGGCATGACTCATCTGATAAGGTCCCCCATTACCTTTCATTAGAATCCTCATCACTATGAGATTCTAATTGTAATATTTGGCTATGAAGTTCGGGATAATGTTTTTGAGTGTATCCTTCCTCAAGATACCCTAATCCCATTTTCTCCTTGGTATCTCACCATGTACTTTCTATTGGTTCAACAAGTCCTTCATTCCTTGTACCTAAAGGTCCTTGAACTTTGTACCCCATCTTTTGCATGATTGAGAACCCTTTCCCATATTGATGTGTGGGAATGGTTACATTTTGAATATGTTTAACATGTGCACTTGATTCTTCATCTTTATATAACCAATTTAGGATCTCATTGTCTTCTTCATCCATGGTGGATGATGTACTTTCCCTCACAAAGTTATCATTATATCTATGGGGTAGATTTGAGGGTCTTCCAAAGGATTTGGGTGATAAAGGTAAGTTCATCATAGATAAGGAGTATTCACCTATGCATTTTTGCTTGATCTTGCATTGCTTATCAAAATTCTTTTGGTTCTTCAATAATGTTATCCTCTTTAACCTTACCTTTTCCTTTAGTTGATGTAGCTAGGTTAATGAGTTTTTGTGTATCTTTAATAACGACCTCTTCTTCCATCTTTTCTTTTCCTTTCAGCAAAGGGATGTCCTTAGAACTTTGACCTTGATCCATTTGATTAGGTATAGACCCTTATGCATTGTGTGGGACTAAGGAGTCATTGATAGGCTTGACATTATTACAATATTGGAATGGGTTTAGATCCCCACTTACCATTATCTCTTGTCCTAGATAAGGGAACTTTAGGCATTGATGATAAGTAGACAACATAGCTTGCATCTCGTGAATCCATGGCCTTCCTAGTAAGATATTGTAAGTCAATTTTAGGTCCAACACTTGGCATATGGTCTCTTTTTGCATAGGGCCAACTCTTATGGGTAACACTATGACTCCTTTTGAACCTCTTTCTTCATCATCATAGGCTTTTATGGTTATCTTTTTCTTAGGGTCAATAGCCTCCTCAGAAAATCCTAGGGCTTTTACTAGGCTAAGGGTACAAAGGTTTAGGTTGGCTCCTCCATCTATAAGGACTCTTTTCACCCTATGCTTGTTAATTAACACTTCTATGTGTAAGGGCAGATTTTGGGGATGATTAAGAGACATGTCATCTTGTTCATAAAATGATAGGCAATGGGGTGTGATGAGGTGCCTCACCATATTTTGAAATTTGTCTACCTCCAAGTCTAGAGGCACATTAGTTTCCAATAAATCTTTCTCCAAAATGTCTTTATGGATTGGTGATAATTTGAGTAACTCCAAGATAGAGATTTGAGCGGCAGTTCTTTGTAATTGATCAACCAAGTTGTATTGTTTTGATGATGAGGTTGAAGCTTGATTTGATATCACCACTTTAGGAGCATTGGTAGGTAGAATAATTTTTGATGCTTTCCCCCTAGTGACAAGATTTGATGATGCTTCTCTTGAATTCTTCTTTACTATGACAACATTTATAGTATTACCCTCTTGTCTTAAAGTATTGATCATGTTATCATAAGTATGAGAAAATTTCACTTTCTCATTGCCTTTTTTTATTATTTTGATTAGCCTTAGATGACTCACCCTTTTCATGATTCAAAAAGGGATTCTTGAAAGCCATGTGGTCCTCATTGTTTTGAGGTCCCTCAATTTTGATGGTTCCATTATCTATTAAGTCTTGAACCAAGTGTTTCAATCTCATGCATTCATTGGTTGGATGACCTCTATTTTGATGATATTCACAATGATGAGAGTCATTCCACTAATAAGGTTTATCTTGAGGCTCATAATATTTCACATCGGGTAATGTGATGACTTTGTTGGCAACCAAGGTTTTTAATGCATTCTCCAAAGGTTCACCTAAATAGGTGAATTTTCTTTTGTTATAATTGGAGAAAAAATATTTGGACTTATTCCCATTAGGATTATTGGCATTATTGTTGGAATTGTTGGAATTGTTATTGGAATTATTAGAATTAAATGGAGCTTTGTTCGATTGATTGAGATTATTTGAAGAATTAGCTCCATATGACAAGGTAAAAGGGGTTGCCTTCAAGTTGCGGGCCTCCACAACTCCATCGCTCACAAGGTTTTTGTTGTTATTCTTTATCCATGATTTAGATTTATCATTGTAATTATTGCACCCTTGATTATTAAAATATTTAGGCACATAATTATTATTGTTGTTGTTGTTGGTGTTATTGGATTTGTTATCTTTAAATAATTTTATTTCACCTCTCTTGACCAATACCTCCTCAATCTTGATCCCATTTTCAATGATTTTTTCAAATGTTGGGGTACATTGGAGTTGTAATCTATAATTCATTTCTGTGGCCAAATTGTTGGTAAAGATTTCCACCTTTGTAGGAATCCTAGGAAGGACTCTCCATCTTTCTGCTTGGTATCACACAACTTGAGCATTGTAATTTCATGCTCAATGTTATAAGAATAATGGGTTACAAACTTGGAGGCTAACTCCGCAAAGGTCTTTATTCCCTGGGTTAGTTTTGAGAACCAGTCCATGGCGGGACCTCCTAAAATCCTAGGAAAGAGTCTCATTAGGTATGTGTCATTATGCATGAACTCAATGCTTAGGGCACAAAAATCCCTAAAATGATCTCGTGGGTCTGTTTTACCCATGTACTTAACATATTTAGGAAAAATGGTATTGAAAGGAAAAGATACCATAACTAAGCTTTTGTCAAAAGGGAAAGGACATAAAGCTTTGATGGAAAAGGCTTTAGGTTCAGTTGCCTTCTTCATGGTATCAATTTGTTCTTGGAAGGCCTTTATCTACCTAGTCATAACATTCATGGGGTCATCTTGCTATTGGTCTTTCTTGAGTTGGTCAATATCAAAATCATAGGGAAGCTTTACTCCTACTTGAGCTAGGTTTAGGAAAAACTTCTCCCTATCCTTATCTATTAATTTCTCCATGACATCTAGGATTTCCTGATCTTGGGCTTCTCTCTCCACCTTTTCTTCAAGTGTTTCTTTGGGATTATGATTGGAATTGTTTATGTTTTGATTATTCCCTCCCGGTTGGTAATTATGATATGCCGAGTTTCTATCCATTCCTCCAAATCTTTTGTCAAACAAGTTTGGGAAAATTTCTTCTTGATTAGGACCTTTGAAACTAATTTGGTATTCTTGTCCTTTGTTTGCAACAAGGGTGCTATCTCCTTGTAAAGATACTCTATATGTGTGGGATTGCATGGAAACTAGCATCCAACAAGGGTTTGATTTGGAATGATCCTTGGTTCGAGAATTGTTGATTTTAAATTGAAGAGATTAAAAATGTAAGATGAATTTTCAATGGATATCTCTCTCACTTGTTTATGTATTTCAAACACAACAATCAAACATTCACTTGTCTCTTTTTACCCACTTAACACAAAATGTTTGATTTGAAGAATGTTGTCATGAGTTTTGCACAAAAAGACACTTCAAGCACCTACCTAGCACAAGATTTGGTTCGTAAACATGGCTCTAAAAGGTGGTCTTTCTATTTTATCAACAATTTAATGTAGATTCCATTCAAATAGATCTTAAACTTTCATCCCCCAAGTATGTTATGAGGCTTCCCACATGCACAAAAGTATGATTTGGCACAATCTGTGAGGACTACTAGAGGAAGTTCAAAAAATTTAAAATCTGTTTGTCACACACCCCATTAAGGATGTGTGCATTTCATTTTATAGTGGGTTGGATTTCCGTAGAAAAAGTGAGCGTATCCCACTTTGGGCTGTCACTCTCACCGGCCTCATTAAGGCAAATTCTCAGGAGGCGAGCCTACTAATGTTCTAGCATGTTCATGTAAAGAAAGGAAATGGAGTTAAGGTCAAGCTTTTGGGAATTTGGTTCACCAAAAAGGTGAAGAGCATATCCCTAAATTTTCCTTTAGTTCCCAAACACAATAAACAATTTTGTTTAATTTCTTTCACCCACTAACTATAGGGATTTAAGTATTTCTACTCCCTTCCACAAACAAGGGGCTTTGATTTTATGTGCTTGATTCCTCAACCTTTCTTATTAATCAAAAATTTCAACACTTTGGCATTTTGATTCACTAGAAGAAGTGAAGAGCATAGGCCTAAATGCTAAACTTTCCAAACAAAGAGAGGTTGTTTTGTAATTACTAGATTTTGAAATGCTCCAATGCCACAATTTAAGGGAAAATATTGACTAGTTTGAGGCTTAGCTTTTCCTTGTAGCTAACAAAAGTTAGGGGCATTTTTGAGTGATTCTTATCATTTTTATCATTACCTTGGCAATAGCTCTCCTTTCCCAATGTGCTTTTCCACCAGCAAGTTAGTCAACACAAACAATCACAATGAGGGAAACCAAATTGAATTTGAAGAAGCAAAGTTTATGTATTGAATCTTAAAAACCTTATTTGCAAATTTTAAGAAAAACTTGAACTAAGGAGTAAAAATCCAATTAAGTGATAAAAATTTGGTTTTGTAAGCTTCTACAATCTTAATATAATTTTGATATACCTAGTTTTCTTCTTCTTGTGACTCCTCAAGAACCGCTTTGATATGAGCAAAGTTTTCTTTCTTGATCTTCCTAGCCAAAGCCTTGCCTTTGTGATTAAACTTGCTCTTTGGTTTTCTCACCTTTTTGTGATCAGACATCTTGTAGAATACAGTAAATCATTTTACCACAGTTAGATTAATCAAATTAACAAATTATGCAAAAGTGCTCTTGAAATAGTTAAAAGCGCTATTTTATTTCTTGAAAGTGCATCTAATTAGATTAAAAGCGATGCTTTAGCTCTGTCAGAAAATTCAAAAGCGCACAAATATTTTGCAGAAGCACTATTGAATTGATTAAAGGTGGTAAAATAAAGGCAAAAGTTCTCAGTAAAATATCAAAAGCGCTCAGTAGTTAGGAAAAATGCACTCTCTGTCTGTGTAAAAGCACTGCAGAATTCATCGACAGATAAAAGAAAGGTCAAAAGTGCCATTGATCGGAGAAAAGGCTCCCTAATTTATCGCAGAAGCACCAAAATAGTGCTTGAAAGTGCCGTTTTATCATGCAAAAGCATCATTTAGCCTATCAAAAGTACTATTTCTTGAAAAAGCCGAGAGTTAAAGACATGCAAATTTGAAAAAAATGATATGAATTTGAGTGTTTAGTAAACTGAAGCATTCTGCCCCACGATGGGTGCCATTTTGTATACCAGAAATAGTATCTTCATTGGATTGGTATTGACAATACATGAAATAGTAACTAAATAAACCACAACTAAGCAACTATTTAACAAATTAATGATCAATTGAGCATCCTATGGCTCTCTATCTAAGGATGTTAATAGAAACTCTCAGCAAGCTACCATTAATGACAGTCCTAGAATGAGAATTGATGAGATAAATAAGATAAAGCTAACAATTAGATCAAAGTAAATGCTAATTAAGCTCTTAAATTCCTTTCTAGCTATAAAATGCAAGAGGTTTGATGCAATTCTAAGATATGTGGTTATGAATTATGATGAATTTAGGCCTTCCTTTTATAGATTTTCCCAATGGTAGGCCGGGGTGTAGTGTAGTTGATCATGATTAAGCCTTGGTTGAGTCCTTGGTTCCACCCTTTGAAGACAATCCAAAGTTTGTGTCCTCAAAGCTTGGGACAAGTAGACAAGATCAATGGACCATATTCTCTTTCACTTTGAATGATTGAGATTGAATTTGGTTTGATCCATGTGAATGCCTTTTCTTAAATCTCATTGGTTGATTGAATTTCCTCTCCTTTTGGGTTGATGAGAGTAATTAAGATTTATTAATTGATTTAATTGATTTATTTTATCCATGTACCCCTTGAATGGGTTGAATTTGATTTAATCCAAGTCTGTACAATTATTTGAGTTAATTGTAATTTGATTTGATTGCATTTGATTAAAATGCTCTCAATTTTGATTTATCTTGAATTAAGACTTGATTTTAATTTTGATTGGCTAATTATGCATTATGATTCAATTACTTCAATTTTTTCCTTGATTTTCTTTGATTTTCTTTGATTTATCATTTAATTGTCTTTGTCCATTTTTAGGTGATTTCAAAACTTTCTCCTTTCTAAAATCCTAATCCATGTTCGTATCCTACTTTTCTTTATATCCCAGGATTCTCATCAAGCTTTGCCAAAATTAATTTGAATTCATTAGTTGTTGCAAGATATCTCCTCTAAACTTCATTAACCCTTTCAAGATCTTTCTCATTGTATCTAGATTCTTCAAGGTCAGACTGTAATTGACCAATCCCATAATTGAGTTTGTGACATTCCACAAATTTTTCTTTTAGCCATTTCTCAATCTTTGTTCTTGTCTCAACTTCCTTAAAGTCATCTTCATCACAATGAATTCCATTATGCTTCAAGTTATCTTTTTCTTTGATAAGTTGTTCTTATTCATTTGATTTGTCTTTCAGGGCTTGTAAGTTATCAATGTTTCCTTTTAGCTACAATTGTTCAACAAGATCTTTCCTCTTTTCTCTAGATTTGTTCAGCTATCCCTTCAAACCCTCTATAAATATTTTTGCATGTTTGAGTTTTTCCTTCAATTCAATGTTCTCAACATTTGATTTGTTAACGTCTTCAAGTGCAATCAAGAGCCGTGTCTAAATACTACTCAATACTATTGAATCACCCATCAGGACCTTCCTCAAGCTATTAGACTTCTTCTTAGGAACTGGGCTCTAATACCAATCATTGGTATTGAGGAACATTGAGAGAAAGGAGGTGGGTGAATTCATGTTTGATTATTTTTATTGTTATTAAATTGATTGCACAAAAATAAGATAACCACAATGAAAAGTTAGTAGATACAGAAAAAAGAAAGCATCCACAAACTCATGACACTATAATTTTTGCATGGAAACTTGATTAAGGGAAAAATCAAAGTGGGTATGGAGCCTACAAATATATCTACAAAATATAGTTATCCCGATTAAGGGCAATATAAAAAATGGGAATTCAATAGCATTCAGGAATGCTTCCTAGAGTACATTTCTCAATTAAAAAATAGGGATACAACCCTTTGAAAGATGACTTCTTATAGATAGTGTTGGACTACAATCCAAAATTATGAACTAAGAAGTAGCATTATATATTCCTATATAGTTCCATGCAAGTACATTAGATAAAAATCAACTTAACCTCTATAATTAGGTGCATAACATCTCTAATCTTTTCACAATATATTCTTATCATTCCATCATCATCATCTCAATCAACACAAAAGATTGACCTTATATACCTATCATCAAAATATTATAGGTCCACTAACAACTCCAATAGAAAAGTTTGTAATGTGAGAAACCTCAACCAATACACTGATCAAATTTCCATGATAACCTCTACCAAGATGTATATAGAATGTATCATGTTGGCTCTACTAAAATATGAGATAAAACCAATCGAATTATCAATCAAGTAGCATCACTGATCGATCCACATGCTCATTGACTCTGTCTTCTTCAATTCCCTGCCAACCCAATACTTAGAACATCAAAAATCAACAAAAACATATCATTAGCTTATGAGATCATAGAATACCATATAATATACCTAAAACAACCTTCTATCAACTTTTATACTAATAATTCAACTAAACATCTTCATACCGATCATATTTATGAACCTATATACTGTTGCTTGTTCATCCATAGTTATTTGATTTTTATAGTTGCCTTCAGTATAAAAAATTATGTTGGGAGACTATATGAAATAAGTATAGTTTCCATAAATGACAATCTACAATCAATGTGTAATAATGTCTCTTTCCCAATGCTAGATGATCCATTTATGACCCCTTAAGAACCATTAATGTGTCCTACAGCCCTTTAGGACCCATTAGGATCCCTTAGGACCCATTAATATGTTCTATGACCACTTATGACCCCTTGTGACACCTAGGACCTATTATGTATCATAAGGTGTCCTAAGGGGCCGTAGGATACATTAATGGGTCTTAGGACCATTTAGGACCCCTTAGGACCCATTAATGTGTCCTATGACCACTTATGACCCCTTGTGACATGTAGGATCCATTATGTATCATAAAGGGTCCTAATAGGTTTTAGGATACATTAATGGGTCCTAGGACCATTTATGACCCCTTAGAACCCATTAATGTGTTCTACGACTACTTATGACCCCTTGCAACACCTAGGACCCACTATGTATCACAAATAGTTTTAAGGGGTCGTAAGGGGTTGTAGGATATATTAATGGGTCCTAGGATGATTTAGGACCCGTTAGGACCCATTAATGTGTCCTACAATCACTTATGACCCCTTGTGATACTTAGGACTCATTATGTATCCTAAGGTGTCATAAGGGGTCCTAAGGGGTTGTAGGATATATTAATGGGCCCCTTAGGACCCATTATTACCCCTTAGGACCAATTAATGTTTCCTACAACCACTTATGACCCCTTGTGACACATATGACCCATTATGTATCATTTTGATGTATGAAATGGTAAGCAACATACACAATACTACATCCCAATTCATGACACACATTAGAATGCAAAGTTGCCACAAAGAAAATTTGATTAGCATAACTAAAGGAGGAAGAGTGCCAATACAAGATCTAGGACCTTACAATTTTTATTCCTTTCTTGAAATGATTTGGAAATGAAATATTAATGGTAGATATGATCTAATAAAGGAAGTACTAGGAAAAAGAAGTAGGAACAAGTGCACCTAGAAATAAGATGGAGAAAATGTTAGGAATATCAATCCATAATATAACTGAGAGGAGAGGTGAATTAGTTGTATGATAGATTATTAAAATTTAAAATTTGAGTAGCAGCAATATTAGATCTAATGAACACAATGGATGCCAACACAATAACACTATATTTTGGTCTCAGGGAAACCCTATTAAAGGTAAAAACCTTGGTGGGAATTAGCACCCACAAATGATGTACTGAGAGTATAGTATCCTTGTTAAAATATCTAGCCCTATTAGGAGCTTATTGAAACATTACAATACACAGTCCTTGTTAGAGGACAAACCCTATTAGGAGTAAAAAAAGAAGGGTGGGCTCATTTCCCAAAGAAGGTTAAATCCACCTTCAGAACTCACGGTTCGTAACAAGTTTATATGAAGACATACATAATCTTTTGAACTGTTTAACATCAACTATCTTTTCTTGATCAGTTCCAATGAAGTTCACTAGTATACCTCTTCTCTACATCCAGTAGGCACAAGCTCACATCTTCTTACAATCCTCTTTATATCACATTCATTCTCACCATATCTTTTTAAAAGAAAAGTTCTTACATATATACCATATTACATTCTACATGAGTAGGTTGGCCAATTAGGCTTTCCTATTTACATAAAATCTTGCTAAGATAAACAAAGTACCTAAAAAAACTATACAATGATTCCATTACAAAAATTAAGGACCGAAATCCTTAATTTTCATTTTGCAAAACAAAATGCACGCTACACTTCTGAAGTCAGCTCCCAGATAAGTCCTCTCTAGATCACACGCCACAACTAATGTCATCTAGCATTCCGTACATTGCGCTAACCAAAAAAAATCCTTAAACTCACATGTACCGAATCCATATCTTTTATAAGATATACCAAAAATATAGAGACTCACACTGTCAGCTTCCACTATTACTGGCCAGTGACTAGTCTTCACCAAAACAAGTGTAACTCTCTCAATATGAAACATTAAATGATGAAATATTGGATATAAGATCAAAAAATGTTCCTTTAATCTCATCTATCTTTGCATGTTCTAAAACATTTGTACAATGTCCGTACACTGTCATAATCAGCCTGTTCTATTCACAAAGACATATGTTGACATTAGTGACAAACCACAAATGACAACAATATGAATGTCCATTTAGTAACATAGTGATTAAACATAGTAAATGTATAAATCACCACCCCATGCATTAGCAATATCCAACAATCTCTCCCTTTGGCATTGATGTCAACATATGGGAAAATCCATCATCCCAAAGTTATATCAATCCAAAGTTTTGCAACCAAACAATAATACATACAATCTCCCCATACAGTAGGGTTTTCCTCATAGAAACACTCCCCCTATGACAAAAATGGAAAAGGGTGCAATGAGTCATCAAATATTATCCAAAATCTTTCTTCCATGATCACTCCCCTTGAGGAGTAGATCCCTACATCCAGTCCAGAATATGACAAGGCTCTGAAAACCTCTAGACTAATGTATCTCTGCATCATTTAATTCTGACTAGGAGGGGCTTGAACCCCAAGCATTCCTATGAGATATTCAAAGGTATCTTTTGGTAGTGGCTTTGTGAAGATGTATACAATCTTCTCTTTAGTACTAATATATTCTAATTTTATTTCCTTCTCTTCCACCTTGTCTCTCAAGAACTGATACTTGATAGAAATATGTTTAGTTTTAGGGTACATCACCATATTCTTTGACATAGTCATTGTACTGGTATTATCACAATGGATAACCACAGGCTCATCAAAATTTATTCCAATTTCTGTCAGCATTTGTTTCATCCAAACAATTTGAGTGCAATTTATAGCAGTAACAACATACTCTAATTCTGTAGTAGATTGAGCTATACAATCTTGCTTCTTACTTAGCCATGAAACCAACTTTTTCCCATGGAAAAATGCACCACCAATAGTACTTTTTCTTTCATCAAATTTTCCTGCCCAATCAGCATCAGTATAAGCATGAAGTTCAAAGCTATCATTTCTGTCATACCATAAGCCATAGTCTATGGTTCCTTTCAGATATCTTAGTAGATCCTTTTCACAATAGCTAGGTGTGTTTCTTTGGGCTCTTCCTGATATCTAGCCACAATTCCAACAACATTAGAAATATTTGGTCTAGCATGGGTCAACTATTGTAATCCTCCAACCATTGATCTATACAAGGTCTAAAAAACACACTTTAACTCATCATCAAATGTTAGCTTTGTAGACTAGGATTTGAGTGTGCACCTAAACCTGTTTTGAAGGCCAAAGACAAACAAACGTCATAGCATATAATCAAATCAAATTTAATGGTAAACAAACTAAAATCAAAGCCACCTCAGTTTAAGCCTAAAACGGATGCGCCCATGCACCGTTTGATATGCTTGGATATAAATGAATGTGGGTGTGCAAACTCAAGCACTTGGAGCATGCAAGATAAATGATGATTTGAGGATCAAGAAGACCCAAAATGACACAAAATAGGTATGAGGAACCTATTTTGCCTCAAAGGCCTCAAGAACACACAAATATGCAAAGCTAAAAGATGAACTAAGATTGATTAAACAAGAAATGAATCTATGTTAATCCAATTAAGCTAATTTAGATGTGATTTAAGCTTGAAAATGATCTAAAATGATGAGTTTATGCTTATGCTAGAATGAAAAATGGCATTATAACTTTGCTATTGAGTTTGAGAGTTGAAAGATGAGAGAGGATTGTTTGCTCAAAGAAGTGAGGCTATTTATAGGAAAAGGGAAGGTCTTGGGTTAAAAGGATGAGTCAGAGTTAGGGCTAAGGTTAGGGTTGAGTCAAGGACAAGTGTCCTGACAAGTGTCAAGGGAGGATTGAGTTGAAAGTTTGAGGGCATGTGCACAATTTGGTAAATGTGCCCAAGGCCAAGAGGTGGCAAGGAAGGGATAAGAAGGTCTTTAAATGTATAATGAATGCATGTAAGAAAGATAAGGAAGGCTTAAATGCATCCTTAAATGCATTTGCAAGAGGTGGCCAAGAGGTGGCCATCTTTGTTGACTAAGGAGGAGGTTAGCATAAGTTTTGGTAAACCTTTTGCTAATGGAATGTGACAAGATTAGAAAGGGGATTAGGATTAGGATTAGGAGAAAGGGATGAGCAAGTGGCTTTTGGTGAGATTTAGATATTTATTAAAGGTAAATTTAATAAATATTAAATATCTAGGCTTAGGGTTTGAAGGGACTAGATTAGGGATTTGACCCATTTAGAGGAAGGTTTAGGACTTTCTAGAAGAGTTTAGTGCTCTTTAGAATTTTGGCCAACTTTGGGATAAAAAATAAATTAATTTATTTTTGAAGTTTTTGGTCAATTTATTAATTAAATAATTAATAAATTAGGGATAATGTCCAAATGACATTTTTAGGCTAGATTCCTTAATTAAAGATTTTTAATTAAGAGAGAGGGATTTAATGCCATAAAAATAAATAAATTAATTAAATAATTAATTAATTAATAAATGATGATGTCATCAAGGATTTTCAGAAAACAAAAATAATTTATTTTCTGAAGGATTTTTCGGTGTCTACAAGCTTATTACTCATCACCATGGGTGTGCCGACCGGTTTGTAGTCCTCTATTCCAAATTTTTTCAACATTTCTTTAAGATATTTAGTTTGAGAAATAAAAATTCCATCTTTTCTCTGATTTATTTGCAGTCCAAGAAAGAATTTCATTTCACCTATCATGGACATCTCAAATTCACTTTCCATTTCCTTAGAAATTTCCTTACATAGATCATCATTACCTCCAAAGATAATATCATCAACAAAGACTTATATTATCAAGATTCCATCTTCAGTAGTTCTTAAATAAAAATTACTGTCAGCATTACCTTTTCTAAATCCAAGCCAAAGTAGGTACTTGTCTAACCTTTCATACCAATCTCTTGGAGCTTGATTCATCCCATACAAAGCTTTCTTCAACTTGCATACCATATCTCCATCTTCACATAGAGGAAATCCATTAGGTTTTTCTATATATACTTCTTCTTCAAGATACCCATTTAGAAATGTAGATTTTACATCCATCTGATACACCTTGAAATTATTATGTGCAACATAAGCCAAGAGTTATCTTATAGCTTCTATTCTGGCAGTAGGAGAAAATGTCTCTTCAAATTCTATGCCTTCTTGCTATGAGTAGCCTTTACATACTAGTCTTTCTTTGTTTCATACAACAACCCCTTCTTCATTCATTTTGTTTCCAAAAACCCATTTAGTTCCTATCACATTTTTGTTCTTAGGTTTAGGAACCAATTCCCAAGTGTTAATCTTCTTTATCTGATCTAATTCTTCTTTCATATCATTTATCCAAGATTCGTCTCTACAAGCTTCATTTGTATTCTTTGGTTCAACTTGAGAAATTATATAGATTTATTCTCTAACCTTTGATCTCTAGTTAGTGCTCCCTGATTTGTATTACCAATAATTTGCTTCTCAGGATGATTGTTCTTTACATACCTTAGAGTTTTAGGAGCCTCAACAACCTTATCTATGTCATTATCATAGATCTCTTTTTCACATTCAGTCTCAACAATTTCTTATTCTTCTGTAACAATAGCCTCTTTGATCTATGTATCCTAATCACAGTCATACATTCTCTCTTGTATCTGAAATATTTCATCTATCTTTACATTGTGAATTTCAATTATTTTCCTCAATCTCAGATTAAAGCATTTGTAAGCCTTACTCTTAGTAGAGTAACTAGGAAAAATTCCTTCATCACTTCTAGCATTGAACTTTCCTATCTCATCATATCTCTTTATATAGCACTTACTACCAAATATTCTAAAATATTTTACAGTAGGAGTATGATTGAACCATAATTCATAAGGAGTCTTATTTGTACCTTCTATGATTTGAATTATGTTAAGTGTGTACACTTCTGTCCCAATAGCCTCTCTCCAATGCATATGAGATACATTTCCTTCAAGAAACATTGTCCTAGCATCATCAAGTATAGTCATGTTTCTTCGCTCTGGTATCCCATTCTGTTGTGGAGTCCTAGGAGTAGATGACTGTCTTTGTATTCCATGTTCTTCACAGTATGATTTGAATAGATCTGAAGTAAATTCTCCATCTCTATCAGACCTCAAACATTTTATTTTTAAACTTGATTCATTCTCTACTTTTTCTTTGAATATCTTAAATTTATGAAATACCTTTGATTTTTCTTTTAAATAAGTAACCCACATTATTCTAGAAAAATTATCAATAAAAAGTATAAAATACCTTTTACCATAGTATGATTTTTTTCTTGTAGGTCCACATAGATATGTATGTACCAGATCCAACTTTCCCTTTGATGTATATACTTTTCTTTTATAACTACTTTTAGTCTATTTTCCCATAACACATTCTTTGCATACAGTATTAGATGGTTTGACAATCTTTGGCAGATCTCTTATTGCATTAGTCAAACTTGCCTTCATAATGTTATCAAAATTGACATGACAGAATCTTCTCTGCCATAATCAACTGTCATATACCTTCACAACAAAATAGGAAGCTCCAGATGTACTTAATTCAAATACATTACCTCTAGATTTAGTACCAGTTTCAATAAGCTTTCCTTCCTTACTTCTGATAAAAAAATTACCGTTACTAAATTGTAATTGAAATTCTTTGTCCATCAACTCTCCAACACTCAACAGATTATGCTTAAGTCCATCAACAAGTAGTACATTATTAGTGTTAGTCTTTCCATCCAAAGTAATGTATCCTACTCCTATGATAGATTTAGAAAGATTATGTCCAAACCTTACAACACCACCATCATACTTTACTAATTTAACATATTTGTTTTTGTCTCCAGTCATATGATGTGAACAACCACTATCTATAATCCATTTAGTTTTCTTATCAACATGTGACACTAAAGCCTTGTCTTCATGTACTGGTTGATCTCTAATAGCAGAAAATCTGATCTCCTCATAATCTAAGTCATCACATCAATCTATTAAGATTTCTCTCTAAGGACCAGTAGCTCTGATACCAATTGTTAGGAATATCAATCCATAATACAATTGAGAGGGGGGTGAATCATTTTTATGATAGATTATTAAACTTTAAACTTAGAGTAGCATCAATATTAGATCCAATGAACACAATGAATGCCAATACAATAACACAATATTTTGGTCTCAGAGAAACCCTATTAAATATAAGAACCCCAGTGGAAATTAGCACCCACAAATGATGTACTGAGAGTATAGTATCCTTGTTAGAAGATCTAGCCCTATTAGGAGCTTATTGAAAAATTATAGTACACAATCCATGTTAGAGGACAGACCTTGTTAAGAGTCAAGAAAGAAGGCTGGGCTCACTACCCAAAGAAGGTTAAATCCACCTTTAGAACTCACTATTCGCAACAAGTGTATGTGAAGACATACATAATTTTTTGAATTATGTAACAAAAACTATCTTTTCTTGATCAGTTCCAATGAAGTTCACCAGTATATCTCTACTCTACATCTAGTAGACACAAGCTCACAGCTTCTTACAATCCTCTTTATATCAATTCAATCTCACCATATCTTTTCCAAAGAAAAGATCTTACATATATACCCTATTACATTCTACATCAGTAGGTTGTCCAATTAGGCTTTCCTATTTACATAAAGTCTTGCTAAGATACACATGTTACTTAAAAAAGTATACAATGATTCCATTACAAAAATTAAGGACCGACATCCTTAATTTTCATTTTGCAAAACAAAATGCATGCTACACTTCTGAAGTAAGCTCCTAGATAAGTCTTCTCTAAATCACACGCCACAACTTATGTCATCTAGCATTATGTACCTTATGTTGACCAACAAAAATCCTTCAGTTCCTTGTCTTTCATCCCTCAAAATCACATGTACCGAATCCATATCTTCTATAAGATATACCAAAAATACAGAGACTCACTCTGTCAGCTTCCACAGTTACTGGCCAGTGACTAGTCTTCACCAAAACAAGTGTAACTCTCTCAATATGAAACATTACATGATGAAATATTGGATATAAGGTCAAAACATCTTCCTGTACTCTCATCTGTCTTTGCACATTCTGAAACATCCGTACAGTATCCATACATTGTCATAATCAGCCTATTCTCTTCATAGAGACATATGTTGACATCAGTGAAAAACCACAAATGACAACATTATGAATGCCCATTCAATAACATAGTGATTAAACATATTAAATGTATCAATCACCACCCCATGTCTTAGAACGTACTATAATTCATAGTCTATAAAATAGGGACTTGTAATTTTATGCTCCTAAAATTTCACTGAAAGTTAGGAGGGACAAGTCAATAATGACAACTTGTCCCAGGGACAAGTCAAGTCTTGAATTTTTCTTGGACTTTTCTGCCCAAATTTTCAATGTGGCCCCATCTATATGTCTCAAAGGATTTCATGGATTTACATCTTGATTTGGGACTTTCCAACCCTATATAGGAAGAGTACAAGGTAATCTCCTAGCTATTGACATGATTAATTTATGAGTCCATGATGTTAAAAATATGCCTTGAATACTTGAGAAAGAATGTAGATGCTTATTGATGTCATCATGCCAAGATGATGTGTGAGGGTTTCTTTAATAGTGAAATTTAAAGATAGAATTGATAAAGTCAATTGTAGATCTTGAAATCTCGCAAATACCTTCATATGAGCCCCCACCCCAAATAAGAACTAAAAACCCCAGGGACAAGTTTGTCAATGGTGACTTGTCCCACCTAGAACAGGTCAAATTTGGTTTGTCAGTCCTAATTAGTTTGTAGATGCAAGATAAGAACATACAATTGATTATGATGTAGAGATTGTATTCCAAGGTCCATAAAAGGTCAAATAGGGCCTAGGAGATGATTTTTTTTTTACTAGAGGGAAAATAGAGGGGTGCACTTAGAAATAAGGTCCTACCTTGATTTTGCACAAGCTTGGAGAGATTAGAGATTTAATGAAAACACACTAAGGTGGGTACTAAAAAATT
>BSBK01000484.1:3160000-3347042 GCA_027943335.1 Chamaecyparis obtusa
ATGGTCACTAAGATAAAAAATGTAAGATGATGACTCATGTCAATGCACCAAGGAATATAAGGCCTCCATTCATTTGTCACTCTTGTAACAAAGCTAGACACATCTCAAAGTTTTGCAATTCAAGGATGCAAGGTCAAGAAAGCCCCAAAAAGCTCGAAGAACTAGTTTTGAATCCCAAAGGAGAAGTCAATTTTGTGGAAGCTTCATAGGATGTGAGCTTGATTTGGTCAGAAACAAAGAAGAACAAGGTTGATGAGTATGTATTGGATGCATCCATAGTGGATGCACCCTCTACATCTAGATGAATGTCCCTCAGGGTCATAGGGGTAGCTAATTTAGCTCTAGACCCCTGCGTGGCTAGTATACTCACTCTCAGAGTATGCACCTTTGGAATTAATCTTTTGGAGACTATAGAAACCTTCATGAAAGAGTGCACTAGTTGATTGTTTGCAGAAAAAAAGATAGAAATTTTTGAGTGATAGCCTGGTTTACGCAGCAAGCATTAATGGCAGAAATTATACTTTAAAGTACATAGAAGTTAGAAGATCTCTCATTACATTCAAATTAAGAGCGATTGAAGAGAAAAAGAGTCTTAGCATTTGATTGAGAAGGATTGCAGTTGATTCATCAAGTGATTTATTGTGCATTTGATTGGTCGTGGAAACCCTAGTTCATCGCGTTGATTCAAAATCTCTTGGAAACCTTTGTGAAAGCAATACACAAGTAAGTGATGGCTACTCCCATAGTATTTGATGTTGTAGAGAAGAAAAGATATGTGTTAAAGAGGTATCCATTTAAGTCTACACTAGATGACCTGGAAGGGGCATTCTCTCGCATGCCTATGGGTGTTATGGATGTCGAGGACATTAGGGCATACATCTATTGTAAGAAAGAACTAGTAGGATTGGACATATTAAGGGTGCACATGGAAACCATGTTAAAACCAGACAAAACCTTCTTGGATGAGTATGTATGGTGGGATAATCATACTATAGTGGACTATGCTATGGCATATGAGTTCTATGAATCAGAATGGATCAAGATTCTTTTGAGCAGGATTCATGATGACCTATTTTGGATAGGTGAAGTGCCGGATAGAATTACCAGTGACCTAATTCATGAAATGATAGGACTTTCAAGGAGAGGCACCATCCTTCTAGTGGGTAAAGATGTGAGGAAGATTTTTGAACAAACTTGCAAGTCAAGGAGTGATAGGCACGGAGAAAACTAGATAAGTTGATGCAGTATTAAACAACGTAGCAACAAAAAGAAAGGTTGCTAAAGTTATCTTAGAAATCTTGAGAATACATGGAGTATCTCAAGTAGACCTAGACAAAGCAAGGGAACAAAATATTTCTTTGGAATTAGAGAGTGCAGATATAATAAAGATAGAAGCAGATGATCCAAGCTAAAGAAGGTGAAGATAGAAATATTTGATGAGCATAAGGGTAAAACTAATATTACTCCTTTTTCACCCAAGGAAACCATTGACCTTACTTCTCCTCCTAAGTATAATGCAATGCCAAAGAGGAAGAAAGACATTAGCACTAGTCATCCATCCTCAAGAGTCACAAGGAACAAAAAGAACTCACAAGCACCTCCTGAAGTAAGTTTCAAACCTAGTCTTAGTGTGCTAAGTGCAAGAATAGTTGATGAGGGAAGAATTGATCAAGTAGGGAAGTTTTATGAAAAATATAGCATGAAATAAAAAAATATGAGATACATGTAATGATAGTCAAACACATGCTAAAGTTCAAGAAGACAGTCTTGGAAATTAAGACTATGATCCCTAATAATGTGTGGAACATCCTAGAATTCCAAAAGAGATAGGCTATTGAAGAAGACCTATGGATAAGGGAAAAGATTCTAGATGATACCCTTCCTATCTATTCTCTAGAGGAGAAGTCTTTATTGTTAGACTTAATGAAGCCACATCTCATAATAAAGTCAAGGACTTTGCACATTATGGACAAGAACTATGATCTTGTTGCTAAGGAAACAAAGAAGGCATTTGAGAAAGTATTCATGAATAGGAACATGTATCGAGCTACTACTCCCACATCACAAGTACCCATAAAGGAAGTCAAAATGGCAAAGCCCACTAATGCATCAATGACAGGTCCTCAGGATTTAGCACCTATAGTGGAAACTCAAATAGAGGCAGATAAGTCTGTACCCATGATAGAGTCACTAAATGATAGCACCATTGTCATTGATAATGTAGAGATAGCCATGGTAGCCATTGACACTGAACTGGATAAGTTTAAAGAAGCTTTTGTGAGTACACAAGAAGTTGAAATTTTATGCAGCAACACACCTCCCACTCATCAAGAAGTATTGATTGAAGATATAATAGATGAGAAAGAAGAAGAAAATGTAAAAGAAAGTGAGAAAAGGATGAAACGTCAGTAGAACAAATCAAGGTGAAATAAGAAGTGATGGATATCACTCCCATCACTCCTTCAACAACATTGTTGTCAAGTTTGACACCTGACACAACTAGCTTAGACTCATGGGGAGAAGAAGACCTAATTAAGTTCAACATCCTAGCTATGGAGAAGGCCAAGGAGAAACAAGTGATGAGGAATCCCCTCCTTGTAGAGTTAGTGAACATTCTGAATAGTTTGTTACCTGCAGACAAGAAAGTGTCCAAAGTACACTCAGTTGATGATGTCAGTTCAGTGATTTCACAATTCAAGGGAAACTTCACTAGCTTGGAAGAATCTACATCCCTAGTTGCAGAGGAGAAATACATGAAGAAAAGGCTCAATGAATTGGTCAGCAACTATGTACTTTACCTAAGGTCCCTAAAGGCTAGTCAAGCATCCCTAAAGGAATTTGCAGCAAAGGGAAGAAAGATCATTGCTAAATACATGAACCAAGACAAGTTGACTGGTGATCTATACAAAAATATTCAAGAGGCTGAAGCTATGATATATAGCATAAGAAAATTAGTGGAAGATCCATCAGTGGATGTGAACATGTGCAATAATGTCTACCAAGGTCAGATTGATAAAATTGAAAAGGCAAAAAAAGAGATGACTAAGATAAGGGGAAGGTAGACTCAGCTAAGGAATGTTCTTGCACCCTCATTAGACATACTAAATCAAAATATCAAGGAGATCAATGCCACCATGGTGACATATGATCAAGGTCCTAGCACTGATTTGGAGAAGATGGAAAATCTTTAGTACACTTTATGCGTCCATCTACAAATTGTAAATTCACTAATCACATTTTGGAAGAAGGTGATCCAAAATCTGCAGATTGCATATCCGGATGTACTATCATAGTAAGTTTTTGTAGATTCAATTTTTAACACATCTTTGTCATTAATTTCAAAGGGGGAGTATGTATTGAATATGGATAATAGATATGTATAAGGAGATATAAGATAGAAAAATATGTATAGGGAGACAAAAGTTTTTGTATTAAGGACAGTTAGCAACTTGGCCATATTTCGTTGTTGCCATCAATGACAAAGGTGGAGTTTGTTAGAAATTTAGCTATACTAGTGTATATGGCTTAATATAGTGTTATCATTATGGCAACAAATTCATATAGAAGTTTGGAGTGAGTGCACTTGATGTAAAGATCAGAAATCGGTTAAGTGTCGAAGACTGGACAGTGTACAAAGTTCTTGAAGCTCAGAGCATCAGCGTATGTGTGTACGACCAAGTTATGGTGTGCACCCTAGAAGTTAAGTTGGTTAGACTATATTCATGCTTAGTCTATGAGTGCATGATGAGATATGCATGTATGAGAAAGATACAGTCTAATGAAGTTACACAGCCAGTGTGTGCCAGTGAAGAACAGAGTAAGAAACTGACTATTATCATTTTGAGTTGTGATTATATTCTAATGATGTAAAGGCTATTCACCTATTGTAATTAGGTTTCCGACATGTATATGTGTTTTTTTGTAAATACACTTGAGCTAATTCATTTGGAAGTGTTGTATGTAATAAGTTTAAGAGCCAACCTAGTTGTTTATTTTGTATGTGCATATAAATATGAGATGCACCCATTGTAAATAGTATGGAAGTTGATATAGAGTTGTAACAAGTAGAGCAGAAGTGTGTGAAGAGACTATAAGATGTATTAGAGATTTGCAAGAGGTCAAAACATCAGTGCATCAAAGGAACTGATCTGACAAGTAGTGTCACAGTGACAGTTCATCCAGCAGATATAGTGTGTAGCTAAGATCAGAAGGTTGTAGCCTTCACCACTTGAGCAGTGAGCTCTAGGATAGTGCATCCACTCCCCTAACAGGGACTATTGTAAAAGAATCCTAACATGGTCTGACCCTTAACAAGGTCTACTATACTTAATACATTATAAAGCAACTCCTAACATGGTTAAGGATCTTCCAACAAGGATCACAAAATACTAGTAGAGAATATTAGTGGGTGTCAATTCCCACCGGGGTTTTTACCTATTTGGGTTTCCCTGTAACCATATTGGTGTTATGTGTTGATTTCATGTTTCATGTTTATGGATGTTCATTTCAGTACTTAAGCATTTAAGTTTAGTTTAAAGATTAAGTAAAAAGATAAATATTTAGTGAACACTGATTCACCCCCCCCCCCCCCCCCCCCTCTCTCAGTGTTCCCATTCCTAATAGAATGAGCGACTACCTTGATGTCCAAGCATCTAGGTGGGAGATCTTAACTGCTTTTGGGGCCATGGTGATTTTGTTATGGTTCGGGCCTTTAGGCCCCAGGTTTTATATTATGTCTTTCTATTTTATGGTTAAGTTTTTAAGACTTTGGTTTAGCCCTGCGTAGAAGTTTATTGTTAATATGTTCAATACTTTTTGGTTAAGCTACAACTCTGGTTCATTCTTTTTTTTAAGGACCTTCAAGTTTGTTTTTTATAGAGGTAGCCTAGACACTATTATTCTACTAATTATCTACTGTGAGACTAGTGCTGTTAATGTGATGTTAATGTGCGCTTAGTCTTCTCTGTTCCACGGGCCAGCACCCTCTTGCTTCTTTTTCTATCAAAAACAAATAGTTTGGTGGGTCCCAATTAACTCATAGCTTCAAAACATAGTAGAAACTTAATTGATGAGTGTATTTAGGTGGGTCCCAATTAACTTGCGGCTTAAAACTTACATAATAGGTTGTAATTTATATTTAGTTATTATAATTGTTATTTAATTTTTTAATTGTTTGTATATTTCATTTTATAATAAGTTTTTAATATGTTTAATAAATACTATTAATAATATAATAATAAATTAAAATGAAATAAATACATTTGATTAAATTTGATTTTTAAAAATATTTTTAAATGAATTATTGAAAATAAAAATTTAGCATTTAAGTGAGAAGTTGAGCTCTTTGTAATCAAATTTGAAGATTTTCCTCTAATATCTTATCATATATTACAAATCATAAGTACAAGATCCTCAATTGAAATAACTATAGCCCACATTCACTTCAAGTAACATTTTTAAATTAATAAATTTATCTGACTCTTAAATTTTTTATTTGATTGAATTAATTTTATTTTTTACTATAGAAGATTTTTTAATAGTAATACAATAAATTAAGAAAATAAATTATTTACACAATTAAGTGGAAGGATAACTAATCCAAAAGTATTTTAAATACTAGTTGTTTTTTTGTTATTCAATCTAAAAATAAACCTGATTTTCAATTTTTTTAATTTAATATAAGTACTTATTAATAATTTTGTTAATTTGGTTAATTAATTTGTGTTTCAATCTCTCTTTCGGTGAGGATTTTTATCCCACTAATTTTTTTCCTTTCTTAGTTAGTGGTAATTGTATTGCATTTATACATGGGTACCTGAGATGGCCTAGTGTCCAAGTGTTAGAATAACTGAGAGGGGGGGGGGGGGGGGGGGGGGGGGGGATGAATCAATTAGATTAGTTATCCTATAGTCCTAGATGCAAAGATGTAACTCTTAGATCAATTTCAATAAATTCTACAGCTCGGTACCATAAACTATTAAACTGTTCGTGCCTTTATTGATTACTCATTAATTAACTTACTGTGATTACCAACCAAATCAAATATGCAGTATGTAAATTATGATAATAAAAAAATCATCACAAAAAAACATAACACAATGATTTAACGTGGAAACCCTGCTAAGGGAAAAACCATCTGGGACCGATAACCCAAAACAATTTTCACTCATCTGAAGTGAGCTCGCTGAAGAGCCAACCCTCTTAAAGGTTATAAAGACATTGTTAGGTGTGACCTTGTTAGAGGATTTATGACTAATAGTTATTGCTCAACTAACATTCACTATGGGGTTGATAGGATAACAATGTACATTCATTGGATGACATAGCAACATAACATAAGACAATTAAGTCCACTCGGTTAGGATATTTTCTGTATCAATGGTTAAACTAAAACAATAGTTGATCTGATTACAATACAACTTAATTTGCAAATGTTCAGATCTATTCTAAGCCCATATAAATCCTCTGATCAATATTATAATTTAGTTCCTCAACTTACTTTCACTCGGTAATAGCTCTCTAATGCTCAATAATGTTCTACAGTTTGGTTCTCCTTCAACTAGTTTGATCAGGCATCCATGAAACTGTATTCACACAAAATCTTTGTAGTCTTCTTTCTTTTGGCATAGTTTAAACAGTAAAACTCATATTTCTTATATAGACAGATAAACTATTTTCATATCAACCATCAAATTTTGCCTCTTAAACCTTCCTCGACAGTTGTGTCAATAACACATTTCAATTCCACCTTTTAGATCTTCTTCAAATTTTTTCAGCCATGGATCTCATAACAAACTTTATCCTCAATCTTGAAATCCTAACGATTTCCATCTCATCATTTTCTATCGGCTAAACTAAGCATTTAATACTTTCATCCATACTCGGTTAACAAATAAATGTGTTGACGAATACAAGCTCAGTTAATACTATCACTTGATATACACTACACTAGCTTGGTGTATACTAAAGTCTTCATTTACCGACCACATTGCCTTGTATAGTTTTGCTTCCTTCTTCATCATAGATAAATGCAACATAATCAAGTCAACAATATGATATCACAGACTCATCAATAAGTTACCCAAAGTATTCCTTATCCTTATCTGTCATATCCATCTTTCTCAATGTAGATATCTCAGTTCTTCCTCTTTTCTCCCTTCTATAGATGTTTAGATGTTTGTTAATAGAGGTAATTTGGAGTTACCTCTATATGTGTAAGTGTGTGGGGGAAATACGAGATTCATTCCTAAATCCAAATTCCCAAAGGAGAGATCCAATTTGATCAACCAAAAGGTTAATTCCTAATCGAATCAATCTATGAAGAATATGAAATAGAGAGAGAAACCCTATACTTCCCTATAGTTGGATTAAGCTTGAAATCTAAAATAATTGAAATACAAATACTAACCTTAAATTAGGGCAGATCTAGAAAATATCATTTTCTGATGTCTGTGTGTACTTTCAGGCAATTCTGCAACCTGTTTCGGACTAGAAATGCCGAGACAAAGAAAACCCAAAAATCTTTCTCCAAGATGAGCTTAGGTCGACTTTGACCCTCATAAAAGGTCAAAGGCTAGATTCTTTTTTTGAAGGTCGATTATGTCTCTTTTGGCAGATCTTGGAAGTTCACCGAAAAGGGTATCCAAATTTGCTCTTAGATCCGAAATCCCGCACCTGTACCTGTAAGGAAATGGGGGTTTTTTTTTGTATGGGGGGTTTTCATTGGTCAAACCCTAGTTTAGGAATTAACCTTGAAATTGAATTGAAATGTAATGTGCATAAACAAAGTAATTGCAACAAATCACCTCACTTATGTTGAAGTACTTGTAGAGGATTCGAATCCTCAAATCCACAAGTAGGAATGCTTCAATGGATGTAGAATGAATATAGGATGTCTCCAATCAATGGAATTTGATCTTCAACACCAATCTTGACATGATCTTTGCATATGAGAAGGCTTGGATGAATGTAAAAGGATGGATCTTCAAGGGGGCTCCAAAGAGATTGAATCCTTCAATAGCTAACAATGGATCTCCTTGATGGATGGATGCTTGGACACTTGAATGCTTGAAGACTTGCTTGAATTCTTGAGAGATTTCAATTGCTTGAGATGAGATGAGATATGAAAACTTGATGTTCAAAACTTGATAAAGAGATCTTCTCACAAAAACCTTGATGTAGAGATCTTCTCACAAAACTTGATGATGAAAACGAGAGAGGAAGGCCTCCTTTTATAGTGAACTAGGGCACAATCCTCTAGAGGGGCCACCTTGGAGAATTAAATCCCAATTAGGTCCTAACATTTAGAAAATATACCTAGATTAAATGCAATTAGAGGATTTACCATTTTGAAACTTGAAATGGATGACCTAGAGGTGGGAAAACAAATATCTCGAAAGCCCGATACCTGGAAATCAGGGATTTTGAAGATTTGAAGGAAGGGGGAAAAATTAAGATTGGGACTGACCTTGTCAGGTTCTAGCTTGATCCTGACCTGGTCAGGTTCGAGGTTGATCCTAACCTAGTTAGGTTTGACCTCGAATCTGACCCTGGTCCCAGATCCAGTGAGAATCAGGATAGAAGTTCCCGGGGATGCCCAGAGACCTAGAAATGATACCAGAATAGGAAAGAATGATAGGGATAAGAATAAAATCCTATGATGACTATGATGAAGGCTAGGAGGACCTATTTCTAATTTCTACCTAGAAAATAGAGCCATAAAAGAGGTAAATTCAGTAGAATCATTGAGATCCTATCCCTAATTTCACCTAGAATAAAGAAATCAAGTGCAGAAAAGAAGTGGAAAGTGGGGAGAAAGCCAAATATATGCAAAGACCTAATCAAGGTGCTTAACATGACCCCAAACCACTTACTCAAAGGGCTAAATTCTCTTATCATGGAAGTGCTTCCATTTTAAGATGATACATTAAGCCCCCACTTTAGCAAGAGTATGGACTCAATGCAAACTCTTGGTAAAGGAGATCATAATGAAAAGATAATCTTATCATAATCTAAGGGAAAAAGAGAAACTTGAAGCCCCTAGGGACTCAAGTCTTTTTCAACTCCTAGATCACAATAAGAGAGACATCTCTAGAGAGAGAAAGAAAGAGTGTGATTATCTCACCCAATGAGAACCTATGCCCCATTGTGAACCACACAAGGACACGATGCAACTGGAAAGATAGAATTGAACCACCTAGTGAATGTGGCTACTCACTATTCAACCCATCAAGGATTCATCCTTAGGAATATTCTATTCCATAAGTATAAAAGAAAAAAATATAAAAGAGATCCAGTATTAAGGACACCTTCAACCTTAAGGGTTCAAAATATATATGTGTATTTGAAACTGGAGGGATCAAGAGATCCTAAAATATAAATCCATGCTTTAAGGATTAGTTACTAATCCAAAAAGGGAAAAAGTATCTTGAAAATATGTGCATATTGAAAAGTGTGTGTGTGCAATAGGCGAGTAGAGCATATGCCCCCATGTTAAAGTCATTGCTGACACTTTAACAGGAGCAATGGATTTAATGGAAACATAAACAACTCCACTGATTACGTTTCCACGTCAAGATGCCCCCATATGAAGACAAATCAAGGGAAATATCACAAAAACATACAGAGAATATAGAAGGGATCTACCTACCATTGGGTCAGTATGATCATAAGATTATATATGATATTATTGCAAATTAATTGACATCATTCCCCAAAGAAAGTAGAACTACGATCACAAAGGAGGAAAGATCACATAAGATATACGAAGGAGAATCTTTTCAGACCATGACTTCCTTTATGGAGACAAAAAAGAATTAGTGCTACCATATCTTGAATCCAAGCAGATTACACAAGGAAATATTTACAAACAATAGCACAAGTACAACATAACATTGAACAACACATAGAAGAATAGAGATACATATAGAAGAATTTGAACAATAGTTTCGATTCCTTCATCACCTTGTACCAACTAAGTAACAAGGATTGTATAAAAGAATCTAACAACATTTAGCAAACACATTATGGGAGAAGTATAGTACAATAGGAAAACACACAACAAAGCTACCATGAAGGACTAGCCAATCAAGCATGCTGCCTACTCTCCCCATCTCATTGTATATCATTTAGGGAAGGTGGGTAACTTGCAAGAGGGACTATATCCAACATAGTAGGAATGATAGCCAATTCCAAACAAGGATCCTCTTGAGAATCACTATGTTTGACACTAGGTGTAAGAGTCAATTGTGATGAAAGCATATTAGGTAAATCAATGTCAATGTCAATAGTCTCATATTCATCATTAACATCATCAGTATCATCAAGAGTATCTTCTTTATCAAAATTAATCAAAATAAGATCTAAGATATGAATAGAATCATCATAATCATGCATGTGTACATCATTATTAGTAACAACCTCTTCTAACACATCATGCATAGGTTTATCTGAGGAAGGTAGAGATCTTTAAAGAATAGAATTATGAGCTTTAGCATGAGCACGACATGTTTTACGATGTTCATTAGAAGATCGATTATGTTTTGATTTATTTGAAATAGGTTGAGAACTAGGAGGAACAATCTTAGGATCCTTCACAAGTTCTTTAGGAAGATCCATAGGATTAGAAACAATAGGAGAAACAATCATAGGATCTTTGATAGGTTTGGTAGAAGGAACTTGATTAACAGAACTAGAAGCCATAGTTAAAGGAGGTATAGAAGGTGTACATAAAAGACCATGATTAAGATCCATAGGAGGCATGCTTAATTCAAGAATCTTATGATATTTATAAGCTTGATATGATAAAAAAATATTATCAGGTCGAGGAGGACATGAATTAGGTAATGAAGGCCAAAAGAAATCAAGAGCAACACAATCTCTAGGCCTAGAAGGTTGATATATACTATGATTAATCATCTTTATTTCATCATCATGACTGAACTTAAGACACTTATCGATAGGTGAAGAAAGAACATGCATGGCAGTCAACCAAGGCAAACCTAGCTTAACTTGAAATTGATCAGAAGTAGGAACCACAACAAAGGTAGTGTTCACAATTTTTCCACAAAGTTCAACTAGTAAGGTAATAGAACCAAATGATGGATAAAGAAAACCATTGCAAGTTTGAATCCACACATCCGATGTATCCTAAAAATCATGTTGTAAGCTTTTCATAAAAAGATTTTCTTCAGTAATGACATTGACTAAAGATGTAGGATCAACAAGAAAACCATGAGTAGGTTTCTGAGAAATCCTAGCAGAAATTTAAAGGGGACCATTAGGAGCTCTAATAGTCTCAGAATCATCAAAGGTAATCAAAAGTTCCCGAGGTCTTTTATTCTTAGGTTGTTGTCGAGGTTTAGGTTGAGTTTTCAATTTAGGTTTGGGTTTTCATCAAGATTGAACTTGAGGTTGAATCTAAGGTTGAAGTTGAGGTTGAGGTTGAAGTTGAGGTGGAGATATAGATTGACCAACATGCTCCACTTGATTAACAACATGATTGAGATCATCCATCTTTGAATCATACACAATTTCCATAGTAGATGGTTGAGCAATGGTATTAGCATCATGCGTAGGTATAGGATTCATATAGATTTGAAGGTTCTGATTAGGAGGAGAGACAGATTTGTTCCCACTACTATCCAGATTGTCAATAGATAAATCTTTAGAATCAATTAAGTCTTGAGGCTTATGTTTTAAAGAATAACATTTCTCAGTATCATGACCATTCTGATGATGATATTGACAAAAAGCATTTTGATCAAAAGATTTAGATGCAATCGTAATAGGTAAAAGAGGTTGAATAGGAGGTGAAGTAATCATATTAGTAGTTATCAACCTATTCATAATAGCATGTAAAGATTTAAAAAGAGGAGTGAACGTATGATTTAATTGAAAAGAAGTGGATGCAGAAGTGGCATTGTGAGATGCAACAACAACTTGATCAACAACTGCATTCACTTGTTTATTTATCTTGACATAGTTGTTGAATTTTTGAAATTTGTTTAGATTAGGAGCAGCATCACTCTTATCAACTGGAACATGAACCATTGGAGTGTTGCTCTCAAATTGACTCACTTGTAATTGATAATGATGAAGTGCTACACAAAGTTGTTGAAAAGAGGTAAATTTAGTAAGTAGAATCTTATCTCTAATATCCTTTTACAAATTTGAAATAAATATACATTGAATATCAATATCAAGAACATGATAGGAAATATGAGCATGCAAATGCTTAAATCTACCAGTAAATTTAGTTAATTTCTCCTTAGAACTTTGTTTATAGTGCATCAAATCAGTCAAAGACACTTGTGAGCCAATGTTGTTTTGAAATTTTTGAATAAAGGCATTAGCAAGTTGTGGAAAGGAATCAATAGAATAAGGAGGTAAGGAACAATACCATTGTAAGACCTTGTCATAGAAGGTTCTAGAAAATAGTTTGGCTAAAATCCTATGGTCATGAGCATAATCACTACAAAGGATATGGAATTTTTTAACATGATGAACAGGATCTCCTTTTCCATTATAATTCTCAAGATGAGGCATCTCACCTTGCTGAGGAATAGGAGTATGAATAATGTCTTGGGACAAGGGACTTCCCATGTCCCATGTAGGAATACTAAGCTTTTTTTGAGTTAAGGAAGCTAGCTATTGTTGTAAGGATTACACAGTTTGAGCCAAACTAATGATAGTTGAGTCATTAGAGGAAATAGGAGTAGCAACATTAGACACACTAGGTAAGGTGTAAGAAGCTATAGGAATAGAAGACACAACTAGAGGAACACTAGGAACTATAGTTGGAAGCGGATTAGAATAAGTAAAAGGAACATTATGATATGAAGGTTGTGATGTAGGAAGGGACATAGGAGGAACACTCATAGGAATAGAGGGAACCATCATAGTCACCAAAGGAGGAGTATAGGTAGGAATTTTAGGTAAAGGGTTAGAAGGAGGTTCAATGCTAGTGATAGGAGGAATCAACCCTAAATATTGAGCTTCTTGAGCTAAAGGTTTAACATTTGAATGCATAAGGTGAGTAATACCACACAAGAGGTTAACACCTTGATCAATATCACAGAGAAATTTCTTAAGAGCCTCTATAGCTTGAATGGAATCTTCATTATGGTTCTCTTGAATAAGCCAATTACCCATTTTATCAAGTTCAATTGAAAGTTTTTGGACTTGTTTAGGAAGAACTCTCAAAGCATCATCCTCATCATGAGATGAGTGAGAAGAGTTTTTCTCCATAGTAGGATTGGAATCATGAAGAATCAAGTTATCATCCATGATCCTAAGGAAAGGAGAGGAAGATTCAGGATCAAAGGCACCCATGAGTCTATGAATTCTTCTAACTGGAATGTTATAAGTAGGACTAGTGGTAGTAAAGCTCATAAACTGATGTAATGCAAATGAACTAAACTAAGAACACATAAAGCATGAATATGAAATCTAATTAGCATGCAAGATCTAACACAAAGGAAAAATCTAATACTAACAAGATAAAAGGATAGCACAATAAGGCATCCAATTCCACAATAAGAATAGAGAGGAATCTAACACCAAAAAAAAGAAAGAGAGTAAGCTAGTCGGGTTCACCAAAATGAATAGAGGTTATTTGGAATCACCTTGATATGTGTAAGTGTGTGGGGGAAATATGAAATTCACTCCTAAATCCAAATTCCCAAAGGAGAGATCCAATTTGATCAACCAAAAGGTTAATGCACAATCGAATCAATATATGAAGAATATGAAAGAGAGAGAGAAAACCTATACTTCCCTATAGTTGGATTAAGCTTGAAATCTGAAATAATTGAAATGCAAATACTAACCTTAAATTAGGGCAAATTTGGAAAATGTCATTTTCTAATGTCTGTGTGTACTTTCAGGCAATTTCGCAACCTATTCCAGACTGGAAATGCCAAGACAAAGAAAACCCAAAAATCTTACTCCAAGATGAGCTCAAGTCAACTTTGACCCTCATAAAAGGTCAAAGGCTAGATTCTTTATTTGAAGGTCGATTCTGTCTCTATTCATAGATCTCAGAAGTTCACCGAAAAGGGTATCCAAATTCAATCTCAGATCTGAAATCCCGTACCTATACCTGGAAAAAAATGGGGGTTTTTGTTGTATGGGGGGTTTGCCTTGGTCAAACCCTAGTTTAGGAATTAACCTTGAAATTGAATTGAAATGTAATGTGCATAAACAAAGTAATTGAAACAAATCACCTCGCTTATGTTGAAGTCCTTGTAGAGGATTCGAATCCTCAAATCCACAAGTAGGAATGATTCAATGGATGTAAAATGAATATAGGATATCTCCAATCAATGGCATTTGATCTTCAACACCAATCTTGACATGATCTTTGCATATGAGAAGGCTTGGATGAATGTAGAAGGATAGATCTTCAAGGGGGCTCCAAAGAGATTGAATCCTTCAATAGCTAACAATGGATCTCCTTGATGGATGGATGCTTGGACACTTGAATGCTTGAAGACTTGCTTGAATTCTTGAGAGCTTGCAATTGCTTGAGATGAGATGAGATATGAAAACTTGATGTTTAAGACTTGATGAAGAGATCTTCTCACAAAAACCTTGATGTAGAGATCTTCTCACAACACTTGATGATGAAAATGAGAGAGGAAGGCCTCCTTTTATAGTGAACTAGGGCACAATCCTCTAGAGGGGCCACCTTGGAGAATTAAATCCCAATTAGGTCCTAACCTTTAGAAAATATACCTAGATTAAATGCAATTAGAGGATTTACCATTCTAAAAGCTAAAATGGCCGACTTGGAGGCGGGAAAACAAATATCTTGAAAATAAGGATTTGGAAGATTTGAAGGAAATGGAAAAAATTGAGGTTGGGACTGACCTGGTCAGGTTTGAGCTTGATCATGACCTAGTTAGGTTTGAGGGCGATCCTGACCTAGTCAGGTTCAACCTTGAATTTGACCCTGGTCCCAGATCAAGTCAGAATCAGGACAGAAGATCCTGGGGATGCCCAGAGACCTAGAAATGATACCAGAATAGGACATAATGCCAGGAATAAGCATAAAATCCTATGATGATTATGATGAAGGCTAGGAGGACCTATTTCTAAGTCTTACCTAGAAAATAGAGCCATAGAAGAGGGAAATTCAGGATAATCCTTGAGATCCTATCCCTAATTTCACCTAGAATGAAGAAATCAAGGGCAAAAAAGAAGTGGAAAGTGGGGAGAAAGAAAAATATATGCAAAGACCTGATCAAGGAACTTAACATGACCCCAAACCACTTACTCAGAGGGCTAAACACTCTTATCATGGAAGTGCTTCCATTTTAAGATGATACAGTTTGTAACTTACATGATAAGTATTATCAAAACTAGTTGACATCAATGACAACATATTACTGATTTAATCATCTTACATATCATTTAAGTAACTCGGTGATCTTTAATCACTAATCTTCAAGTCATTCAGGTATTCAATCAGTTGTAGTTCATCAATCTCTCCCTTTTGTTATTGATGGCAACACAAGGAATACGAAATATGCCATACACATACCAAACATTTATTCCACAATTGTGTAATTAAATGTTGTAGCTCTGTAAGCTCTCCCTAGCTTGATATTTAATATGTTTAATCACTACGTTACATAACTGCATTACAAGTGAGGACTCTAGTTTGTGAATTTAATCTTTTCAGCTCTCAGATTCCTTCTATTCTCAGCAACAAATATTCAAGGCTCTCCCTAAATTTCTCAGATTATCTCTCATATTTTTTATCTCTCACTTTGACAACAATGCCAAAGAAAAATATAAAACATGTAGCTCTATAATATCCAAGTAACTCTTTGTTATTTGGTGCAAACAATGTACCTTGATATATTGATATGAAAATTCTCTGTTCTAGCTCCTTAAATCTTTCACAACCTTAGACATAATCCAAAGTGTGAGCTATGTTGCATCAACATGAATGATCTTCTGATAACATTAGGTTGATGCAACCACCAAATCACATTAGTGACTAGTAGACAGGGGACAAACCTCAAGTCTAGTCCTCAAGTATTCAAAGGTGTCCTTTGGTAGAGGCTTGGTACAAATATCAACAAGTTTCTCCATTGATGTAACATATTCCCTTTTGACTTGCTTCTCCTGTACTTGTTCTCTTAAGTAGTCATACTTAATTGATATATGCTTTTTCTTTGAATGCATTACAAGATTCTTAGAGATTTTATAGCACTAGTGTTGTCACAATATATAATCACCAGCTCAATGATTACCTCATTCATCCCTTCCAACACCTATTTGATATAAGAAATGTTTGAATAGTTTATAGTGGCAGCAACATACTCTGCTTCAGTAGTGGACTGAGAAATACAAGGTTGTTTCTTACATGTCCAAGTTACAATTCATTCACCAAAGAAAAATGCTCCTCTGGTTGTGCTCTTTATGTCATCTATATTTCCAGCCCAATTTGCGTTGGTGTAAACTCTTAGTTCAAATTTTCCTTCCTTAGGATACCATAAACCACAGTCCTCTATTTTCTTCAGGTATCTCAGGATTCATTTTACTGCAACCATATGCGAATCCTTTGGATTGGCAGAAAATCTAGCCATAATCCCTACTACATGTGCAATATCAGGCCTACTATGTACAACATACATCAGTTTACCAATCATAGATTGGTACAATGTTTGATTCACCTATGTAGATTCATCATCTTTTGTTAGTTTGTAGCTTGTAACCATCAATGTTCCTATTGGTTTAGCATATTCCATGCCAAATGTTCTAAATACTTCCTTAATGTACTTTGATTGTGTGATGAAAATTCCATCATTTTGCTGAAGAACTTGCAAGCCTAGAAAAAAATTAATCTCTCCAAACATTGAAATTTCAAATTATCGGGCATTAATAGGTCGATCTTTTGGTGCAACGGTACCCACTACTTGTAACAAAAAATATTTACATATATGATCTTGTCCCCCAAAGATTATATCATCCACAAATATTTCAGCAATCAAAATAGTATCATCAGATCCTCCTTTCATATACAATTTTTTTTTTCACTAGTTCTTACAAAACCAATACTTAAAAGATAAGTATGTAACCTTTCATACCATGCTCTCAGTGCTTGCTTCAAACCATATAAAGATTTATGTAGTCTACATACCATGTCTTTCTTATTCAGATCAACAAATCCTTCAGGTTGTTCTATGTAGACCTCCTCTTCTAGTATTCCATTCAGAAAGGCTGACTTAACATCCATTTGATATACCTTAAATTTCTCATGTGTAGCATATGCAAGTAACATGCATACTCCTAGTCTAGAACCAGGTGCAAAAGTTTCACCATAATCAATACCTTCTTCTTGTGCATATCCCTTGCAAACAAGTCTAGCTTTATTTCTAATGACTTCTCCATTCTCATTTAGCTTGTTTCTGAAAATCCACTTAGTATCGACAACATTTTTATCTTTCAGTCTAGGTACTAAAGTCCATGTCTCAATTTGTTCAATCTCTTCATTCATACCATTGACCCATTGATCATTATCAAGTGCAACCTTAACATTCTTTGGTTCAAACTTACAAACTAAGCATGTGTTTTGTCTTACATTACTTCTTGTCAATATGCCAACTTGTGTATCTCCAATGATTTGGTTCTCAAGATGGTGTCTTCTGAAAAATCTTGCTAGTACTTAATCTCTCCTTTGTTCTTCATTCTATTCAAGTTCATTTCCTTGCACGTCAACTTCTTTTCGATCCTTGGTTTCCCTTTGTTGTTCCTCGGTGTTATTTTCCTGATGCTCGGTCGACTCAGCCTGTGGATTCAGTAGGTACTTTGGATGCTCAAAATAAGTGAATCTACCATAGTCTTCCAGCTCCTTAGTGCTTTCTTCACCATTTTTATCAGCAAATTCATCACTCTGACATTATCACTTTCAATCATCTTATTAGTAACCTTATTTAGACACTTGTAAGCTTTGCTTTTAGTAGAATATAGAAGAAATATTCCCTCATCACCTTTAGAGTCAAATTTCCCATTCTTATCATCTTTTAGAATAAAAAATTTGTTACCAAAATTTTTGAAGTAACTTACACTCAGTGTGTGTCCAAACCATAACTCGTAGGGTGTTTTGTTTGTATCTTTCTTGAATTTTATTCGGTTCAAGACATATACAACTATGCTAACTGCTTCTCTCCAATACATATGTGCAACATTTTTCTCTATCATCAGTGTTCTTGCACAATCAATAATAGATTTGTTTCTCCTTTCAGCAATTCCGTTCTACTGCGGTGTTCTTGGTGCATAAACCCATCTTTTGATGCCATGCTCATTACAATAGTTAGTGAATTCATCAGAAATAAACTCACCACCTCTATCAAACCTTAATCATTTCAGTTCTTTTCTAGTTTCTTTTTCTTCTTTAGCCTTATACCATTTAAACATTTTAAATGCCTTAGATTTATCTTTTAAAAACATAACACTCATCAATCTAGTATAGTCATCAACAAATAGAATAAAGTATCTATCTCCATAGTAGCTTTGAGTTCTCATGGGACCACATAGATCAATGTGAACTAACTCCAAGATTCTTTTTGTTGAATAGTCTTTAATTTTAAAACTAGATTTTGTCATCTTCCCTTTCTGACATTGATGGCACATAACATGATCAAGCTTAGTTAAGCTAGGTAGTCCTCTAACTTTTCTCTTTCTACTGATCTTAATCATGTTATCAAAATTTACATGACATAACCTTTTATGTCACAACCATGCATCTTCATTTTTTACAAGTAAACAAAAAGTCTCAACATTTTCAAGATAAAATAAATTACCTCTTGATTGTCCTCCTGTTCCGACAAGATTTCCATTACCATCATAAATCTTCATCTTCTTGATTTCAAATGCCACTCGGTGACCTGAGTTGTTAAGCTGTGCTATACTTAGAAAATTGTAATTTATTCCTTTTACCCAATAAGCATTACCATATCTGATTTTATCATTTATCATTAAGGATCTTTTTCCTTTAACCATGCAAGGTGTATGATTACCCATTTTTACTGATCCTCCATTATAATGCTCAAGATGATCAAACTTATCTTCATCACTAGTCATGTGATGTGTAAAACTACTATCAATAATCTATGTATCATTTCTACTAACTTTAGAAATGTGTGATGTTTCTACATACCTTTCTTATCCCTCTGAATCACCTTTCATTGCAACAAATGCTACCTCAACATCATCATCATCTATGTCAGTGTTAGTGTCCTCATATTCAACCAAATAACATGCCTTTTTGCCCTTATATTTATGATCTTGGTTATTTCTATTGTAGTGTCAGTAACCTCTTTTGATTCTTCTTCCATAGCTTCCATCACCAGATCAGTCTTTATCTTTATCTTCCTCTTTCCTATTGGGACATTGAGCAACAATATGGCTAACTTTTGTATAGTTAAAGAAAGATAAAGGTAACTTTCCTTTATATCTACCTTTACCTTTAGGCAATCTCCTGGCCATAAGAGCTTCAAGTTCATCAAGCTCATCATCAATATTACTATCACTATCATTCTTTATATTGTGTCTACTGCTAGATTTACCGATCTTTAGAGAGGACATAAAAGAAGACTTAACAGATGGTACAACACTATTATCAAAATTGTTCATCTCAAAATTTGTTAGCTTACCAATCAGACTATCAAGAGTAAGAGTGCTACTAGGTGTAGACCTCATTTCATGCATAGCAAATATTTTGATTGCATATACAGGCAACAAGGTTCTTAGAATCTTCCTTACCACTGTATCTTCATTAATGACACCACCAGCTCCTCGGATAGCATTGAATACCTCTTTGATTCGGTTTGAATATTGTGTAATGTTTTCTCCTTCCTTCATTTTAATATCATCAAATCTACCTCTTAAGCTTTCAGCTCTAGCTCTCTTCACATTTTCATCACCACCATAGACTAGAGCAAGTTTGTCCCACATTTCCTTTGAAGTAGTGCAAGTCTTGACATCCTCCAATTCAACATCAGATAGAGTAGCAACAATCTCTATCATGGTCATGTTGTGTTCATGTTGATCTTTCAATTAATCAAGAGTTAAAGGTCCAGTCAGTGGTTGTAAGTAGCCATGTTCAAGTAGATGTTAGACAAAATCTCCGATTCTAGATATGTGAAGTTTCATTCAGATTTTTCATATTGTAATGTTATCCTTGTTCAACTTCAGCACTTCCCTCTTATACATCTTGCAATCTTTTTGCTGAAGCCCTTAAAACTTTGTTCCAATCAACCAATGTGCTCTGATACCAATTTTTAGAATAATTGAGTGGGGGCTGAATCAGTTAGATTAGTTATCCTATAGTCCCAAATGAAAAGATGTAACTCTCAAATCAATTTCAATAAACTATGCAGCTCGGTACCATAAACTATTAAATTATCTCCACCTTTACTGATTACAAGTTAATTAACTTACTGTGACTACTGACCAAATCAAATATGCAATATGTAAAGTATGATAATAAAACAATCATCACAGAAACACATAACACAATGATTTAACGTGGAAACCTTGATAAGGGAAAAAACACCTAGGAACGGTAACCCAAAATAATTTTCACTCTTTTGAAGTGAGCTCGGTGAAGAGCCAACCCTGTTAAAGGTTACAATCACATTGTTAGGTGTGACCTTGTTAGAGGATTTAAGACTAATATTTATTTTTCAACCAACATTCACTATGGGGTCGATAGGATAACAATGTACATTCATTGAATGACATAGGGGCATAGCATAAGATGGTTAATTCCACTCAGTTAGGAGATTTTCTGTATCAATGGTTAAACTAAAACAATAGTTGATCTGATTACAATACAAGTTAATTTGCAGATGTTCAGATCTATTATAAGCCCATACAAATCCTTTGATCAATATTCCAATTCACTTCCTCAACTTACTTTGACTCGATAATAGCTCTCTAATGCTCAGTAATAATAGCTCTCTAATGCTCGGTAATGTTCTCTAGTTTGGTTCTCCTTCAACCAGTTTGATTAGGCATGCATGAAACTGTATTCACGTGAAATCTCTGTAGTCTTCTTTCTTCTGGCATAGTTTCAATAGTAAAACTCATATCTCTTATATAGACAGATAAACCATTTTCATATCAACAATCAGATTTTTCCGCTTATTCTTCTTCATTGATTTTGCCTCTTAAACCTTCCTCTATAGTTGTGTCAATAACACATTTCCATTCCATCCTTTATTTATTCTCTAAATTTTATCAGCCGTGGATCTCATAACAAACTTTATCCTTAATCTTAAAATCATAACAATTTCCAGCTCATCATTTTTTGTCGGCTAAACTAATCATTTAATACTTTCATCCATACTCAGTTAACAAAGAAATGCGTCAATGAATACAAGCTCAGTTAATACTATCACTTGGTATACACTATACTAGCTCGGTATATATTGAAGTCTTCATTTACCGACCACATTGCCTTGTAAATTTTTTCTTCCTTCTTCATCATAGATAAATGCAACATAATCAAATCAACAATATGATATCATAGACTCATCAATAAGTTACCCAAAGTATTCCTTATCCCTATCTATCATATCGATCTTTCTCCATGTAGATATCTCAGTTCTTCATCTTTTCTCCCTTCTACAGATGTTTAGGTGTTTGTAACTTACAAGATAAGTATTGTCAAAACTAGTTGACATCAATGATAACATATTACTAATTTAATAATCTTACATATCATTTTAGTAACTCAGTGATCTTTAATCACTGATCTTCAAGTCATTCAGGTATTCAATTAGATGTAGTTCATCACCAAGACCCATCTTGCATTATTACCTTTTATTCATTGTCCCTATGCTCCACTTAGGAGGGGGGGTGTTGTAATTTTACAATCCTAAATTGCAAGCTCACCTATAATTATATGTTCAATTAGGCCCATTTTGGTTTTCTTAATGTTTCATGTTCATTATTCTTGATATTTCCCTACACCTCCTAAATTATTGGATTTCTCTCGAACTTCCTAAATTCAAAATTAAATTTCATCATATTTTGTTGGAAGAAATTTCCCAAGATGGCCTCTTCTCAGGAAGAGGTTGTCTAGGCTAACCTCTTCCTTGGTTTATTTCCTTCAAATTTGAATCAAAGGCCCATCTCATTGGTTTTAGAAGGATTTACATATTCACATCATATTATTTCAATTTTTGAGCACCAATATATTGTGAGAGGTATAAAAGAAGCTAGATTCTCCTTATTTGGACATGAGCTATGATCAATCAATCAAGAATTCAAGTTCTACCCTAGAATTTTGTAACCAAGAATCCTTAAGAAATATTTCAAACATATAAATCATATTTTAAGAAAACCGTATCCATTGTGTCTATGTTCTCTCCCAACATTTCCAAGTAGAGGAGACATCAATCAAGCAAGAAGATCCTTTGTTGATCTACATTCATTCATCCATCTATTCTTCAAGGCAAGATCCAATCAAGAATAAGAACATTGAAGATCTTTGATGAGTATTCATAGAGATATGAATTTTTTAAGGGAATCCTTTATTCCTTTCTACATTCCCAGACTAATATACTACATACAATTACATTAAAGCAACATACAAGAATCTTCATAGACATTATGATCTCAATATCTATTTATGAAGGTATATGCATCTATAAAGTAGATCTAATACTTAATTTATATTTACAAGATTTTATTTCATCAAATATTATTTATATTTCAATGTTGATTCCTCAACTAGGATTTGACTAAGGCAAAACCCTTTCTATGCAATATTTTCCTCATTTGTTTATGTGCAGGAATAGGTGGCACTTGCAACAAATTGGATCTAGAAATCTTAGGACCCTTTAGATAGTCTACAACTAAATTTAGTTAAAGTGTACTAGGAATATGATACCCTAGGATACCTATTCCCATAAATAGGACACCCCAAGCAACCTCTTCCCTATGAGACTACATCAAATTGAAATCTCAAGTTTGAAGAATCTAAAAGTTTTTATTTTTGACTCTTGTATAGAGTTATTTATTTCTTGTCAATTTGTATGCTCAGAAAGTCCATCATTTCTTCCATTTCATCTTAGTTTTTATATATCCCTATTATTTTTCTATATTAGTGAATGAATATAGACACCCATTCAGTGCTTGGATCCTTCTAAGCCTAATGGGTCATCTCTCCTTCCTAATATACAATAGGAGATAGGATCAATTCTCCCTACATCCCTTTTCTTATTGTACAATAATTAAGGTATTTTACTTTGGTTATTTCTCATCCATGTACTAATTACACTTTACTTAATCTTACTTAGAGACAACATATCTAAGCTTTTACAAGCATTTTTATTTTAGATAGTGTTATCATGTTATTACATTCGAGTTCATTTGTTGAATCCACCTTTAATGCACTAACCATTTTATCCCTCTACACCTTTTTTGCACATGTTGCACATAATTTATTACATGTTATATGATGATGTAGATCTCTAGTGGATATATGATTCCACATTAGATGAGTGATACATTGTCTCTTGATCATCATGTAATGAGACATCAACACTTGTTATTATCATATTTGCTCCTTTGTACTCACCATACCTATAATACGAATGGATCTTATTTATAATAATCATCCATTACATCCCAGTTGAGTTAATACATTGTATTTCATTCTTGGTAAGAATAAATTTTATCCTTATCGTATTATTTGTCTTTAGATCTTGATCTTGGGTGGCTATGTCCATAGCCAAATCATACAATCACAATGATTATATAGAACCTAAAACAACACATCTCATCACTTACCCTCTTCTCATAATTTCCATCACTTTTCATCTATCTACTTCATTCATTATATTTATCATATCTTTCTCTTATGGTCATAACCATCATATTGATTCATGTCAATATATTATCTATATCATGTCCATCAACTTGATTCTTAGGATGAGAATACATTGCTCCCTAACTATCAATATCAGTTTATGTACCTACATTAAATCAATTCTATATTATCTTATCCTACACTATAATCAATCCTAATCAAATCAGTTATCAACTAGCTTAATCAATCATATTGGCTACCAAGTAGCCCTATCAACTTAATTGGCTATCAACTAGCCCAAAAAGATCAATCAAATCATTCCATATGGTTATCCTTAACATTTACATCAATTTTTTAATTATACTTATCATATTTATAATTTATCATCATTTTCTTAGTACAATATCCTAATATTTTATGCAGCTTAAATAATTGTGCAACATCATCACCAAATAGTTCCCTGTGATGTATCAAGAGATAATACCTCACATATACAACACAATCACTCAAGGGTGAATATCTTTTACATTACCAGGTCTAATTGGAGTATATATCATGTTTCAATTTCTTTCTTTGATGGAATGTGATGAATTGCATTATCTCAAAGAGAAGAAAAATGTAGAAACCTAAAAATTTCCTCATACTTACTGAAAAAATTCTTCTATTAATTAAATAGATATATATTTTTAGTTAATTAATTTGACAATATGATTTTCCTCTATTATTTCAATAAAAGTACCTATTTATTTAAATGATTCATTAAATATTTTTTTTATCTCTTTTTTATCTTGTGATTAAAAGTAAATTTATTATTCCTTCTTCCATATCTCCTTTCTCTCTTTACTAATGAAATACCTTCCATAAATTTCTAAATTTCCCCTCTTTCAACACCCACCAATTGAACATTAATTTATGAAAATAAAATAAAATAATGAGACAAGTGGCACTTATTTATCCATTTGTTTTTTTTGTCCCACATCTTTCTCACAAACCAGTTTCTTTTATGAGGAATTCTATGAAATATCTTTTCCTTCTCACTTTTGAAGGTCCCTTCTTTGGAAGATCAAATACTATCACATCATGTTGAAATCCTTTGCATCTAAAATTGTTTGAGAGATATCCATATCTTGATCATTTTCATCAAAAAACCATTTATATTCTCCATGTTAGGATTAGGTAATACTAAGAGGGGGGGTGAATCAGTATTACAAACTTTGATCTTTTAAAATTCAAGAAATTATAAATAATCTAGAGTAGTGTAGAAATGAAAAGAACATATAAGCATAACACATTACTCATAACACCATGATTTGTTCTCGAGGAAACCCTGGTCAAAGGGAAAACCCTGGTGGGGATGGTACCCACAAATATGCAATAAAATATAGTATCTCTATTAGGAGATCTAGCCTTGTTAGGAGCTGATTGTTACATAGTACATTTCCTTGTTAAAGGAGTACAAAAACCTATTAGGGGTATACAAAACACCTGGTCAAAGGTGGTGAGTACACAACTCTTACAATCAAAATTTGTCACAAAAAGAGTTCTCAAAAAGGGGGGAATAATATAAGAATTTATCTTTCTTAGATAGTTCCAGTTATAGCTTAGCCTCTAACTGATCTCGCATCTGATCTCTGCTCTTTTCTTCACAAACTTACTCCATCATCATAACCATATCAATATCATGTTCACACAAAAAAACTCCATACTTATACAAAATTAGTCTTCCAGTCGGCTTAATAATTACCATACAAATCATATCAATAACTCATGCTAATAATACTTATGGAGTCGACACTCTTACATGATCAAAGAGTTGATAATATAATTTATTTTATTGTCTTATCATATTACCATATCCATTATACCCTCCTTAATCATTGCAGTTGTTCATGTACCTTGTTATAAAGTTTTATTGTCTTCGCATACCTTCCGAACACTGTATCTCACAGATCTAGTAACCAAAGCTTATGCAATTTTAACTGAAGCATTAATATATCCCAAAATACCTCAACTTTTTAGACCATTATACCTCATGGATCTTCATCGCTGACCAAAACTATAGCACTGTATCCTGTTGACCTGATTCTGGACTTAGTAATTTTCATGACTGTGACTCCAGTGGCAATCTCCACAGTATGCAATCACTTTAACATAAGTGTTGACATAGATGAAAACCCTCATGTGATTCCTAGTGCTCCAAAAAATCACATGACAACAATCTCTCCCTTTGGAATTGATGGCAACACTTAGAAAAATGACTAAGTGTCACAGTACAACTCCCTACTTTTCTTTTATACTTCTCTACTTTTTTTTAAATTTCTTTTCTACATCTTTTATTTTATTTTCTCCTCTATATATATCTCTACATATTTATTTATCTTCCTCATTTTTCCTTTTTCTTCCTCTCCCTTTGAAATCAATGGTAAAGGTATAGTCAAAATTTGCAAAAATTAGGCACACATGGTTTAGTGCTTACTCACCAGATTTAAGACATCTTGGAAGGAGTTTTCCAAGGTATTAACTTCTTCAATCCATGATTTTATCAATAGTTCACTGACATGGATTAATCCATTCAGTGTATATAATGCCATCTCTTCTACCTTAACCTCAGTAAGAGTAGATAAAAACATTGATCCTTCAACTTTTATCATCTCCAAAATATGAGTCTCCAACATTGTTAGCTTAGGAGTCAATAGGCTTCTCAAAAAGACAAATCTATCTGTAACTCTACCTTTCTCCCCTTCCAATACTCCTATCTTATCCAATAGTTTGGATATCTCCTTGTCTATTTCTCCCACAGGTTGTGACTCAGATGATTCACAACTATCCATTAAACTATCAAGGGTAGTTCTATCTTTGGCTATGATCTCCTCAATGTTTTTTAAATGTCTATAGGGGTTTATGCAATAGCTGTAAAGTTTCCTGCCTTGTATTGCACAACTTTTGGCCTTAAGAGTAGTGGCCTTAAGGATGTTTAAGTCCCATAAGATGGACTTACATACTTCTCTCAACTTCTTCTCCAAAAATTTATTTTCATCCTTTTCAATTGTTGTCTTTAGCAATGAGTCAAAATGACTATCAAGGCTATCCAACACTTCTCCAAGGTTCTCAACTTCATCTTTGTCTTTGAAGATAATCAGTGAGGGGAGTAGTTTGTTCACTATTTCTATAGCCCTGACTATTATCTTAGCTCTTTTGTCTCCTCTCTAAATTGATCTCTCCTTGGCTTTAGCAAAAGCCATAAATGATAGTCTCATCAGCTCATCTTCATCCATGCTATCCACATCAGAGCTGACTGGCTTTCCCACACTTGCCAACAACAAAGATGTATCTAGACTGACTTCTAGTGTTGTCTATTCTTCTTTCTTATCCTCCTATTGTATTTCCTTTCATTGTTACTTTTCTTGTCTTTCTTCTGACTTTTCTTCCTCTATCTTCTCCTGATCTTCAACCTCGATCACATTACCTATATTATCCAAGAATGGATCATTTACATCCTACGAAGTGTTAAGGCTCACAGGCACACCAGTGACAAAGAAATTTGGTTGCATGCTAACTTGAGCACTTACATTTTCATTCTTGGAACTCTCTCCTGAATCCAAATATATAGGCTTAGAATCTTTGGGAGGTGAAACCTTCTTAAGCATGTCATACATCAAAACTTGGTCTAATACCTTTTGAGTGTCCTCAATAACCTCATCATATTTCCTAGCCATAATCATGACTAGTCTGGTCTTTGTCCTTAGTAGAGGTTTTAGTTCTTTTATGATTCTTTCTCTTTCCTAAATTGATACAACTGGAAACATGCCATCAATTATTTTATTTCTTATGTTCTCATCCTCTAAATGTGCTAACTATTTTCTAATTTCCAGTTTGCTATATAGGATTTTGGGAATGCTCGCTTCAATTTCCAAAAAATTCTTTTTGAAGGCAAGAAGATGCTCAATAATAGTATCTTCAATGACTTCTTGGTCCTCAGAGTTGTATCTTTCATAATATCTATTTATTGTTAACAAATTTCAATCCTTAATTGCTCTCTTCTGTAGTGATTTGAGGTCGGATTTCCACAAGACTTGTGAATTATTTTGAAATGTTTTCTCTTCCTCTTTCTCTACTACTTGTTCTTCCTTTTTCTTCCTCTTTACCTCTATGTCTTTCTCCTTAGGGATGAACTGCTTACTTGTCCTAGAGGGTCTTCTAGGAGCAATTGCAGCCACAACTTCTTGTGTTTCTTCCTCTTGAGTTGTTGACAAAACAACAATATCCTAAGTAGGAACTATTGTCTTTTCTGTCTCGAAAGGTGTAAGTGCATCATAGGCAATGCTAGAAGATGCCTCCATCTTATTTTTGATATTTATTAATTGTTGTTTTTGTTGGCATTAAGATGAATTGCCACTAGTGACAACACTTATTTGCATTCTGGATACAAACCAAGCAGACAGTGCAAACCGAGTAGACAGTGCAAACCGAGCAGACAGTGCAAACCGAGCAGATAGTGCAAACTGAGCAGACAATGCAAACCGAGCAGACAGTGCAAACCGAGCAGATAGTGGAAACCGAGCAAGTTAGTACAAACCGATCAGGACAATGTAAACCGAGTAACATCTTGTCTACCGAGTCACCAATGCTTACCGAGTTCAATACCTACCGAGTGATCAGTATGAACCGTGCCTTCACTTCTACCGAGTGCATGATGATGCCGAGTAATGCAGTGGACGCCGAGTATCAGAAAGTCACCGAGTCAGTGTGAAGGAACCGAGTAACCATATTTGGGCCGACTTAGTAGCACTTATGTTTATTTGTCAAGCCGACTGTGCAATTGTAATTGTAATTAATTGTTTGAGACTTGTATATAAACAATGTTGTAGAAATAAAAGATGTAATGAAATGTATGAAGTAGAATATATGTGAAAGGGAAAGAAAGACAGAAATAAGCGAATTACAGAAAGCTTCAGAAGTTTAAGGTACAGCAAAGACAAATTCATCACAGAAGGTGATCAGTACATCAGCGAATCTCATTCAGCAATCCAGTTGCAAAGCAGAGATCTACTGTTTCATTCTAACAGGTGAATCAGTACTAAATCCTTTAATCGGGTAGACTTAACAGTCTTTGTAAAAATCTCTTTACCGAGTGCATACTTCACTGTATGTTTGTAAATCCTTTAACAGGGTGGATTTAGCAATCCTTATTGCTCCTAACAGGGCAGATCATCAGAAGTGATCAAATTGTAAGCCTTAACCGGCCAACTTTATTCTGCAGTATTAAAGCTTTGTGGGTTTCATCCCCACCCCAGTTTTACTTTCTTTTGGAAGGTTTCTGGGTAACCAAATCTATGTGTCATTATTGTGAATGCTTTTAAGTTTCATGCTTTCTGTATGCAAAGGTTAAAAGGTAAAATACATGTTAAAATTGTAAGAAAATTTGGAGTTACTGATTCACCCCTCCCCTCTCAGTAACTTGGTTAATTCCTGAATATTTCCAACAATTGGTATCAGAGCTGCATTGGTTCTCAAGACAAAGCTTAACTAGCTTGAGCAAAGATCCAGGACAATGGAGGTATTCAAACTGAACAAGGTGATTGAAAATGAAAAGCTAGATCTGGAAATGGCCATAGCTAAACTCAAAGAAGCAAAAGAACATCTTTCCCAATCCCTAAGAAGAAGGAAGGAACTTGCAAATCAGATGAATGATCAGAATTACATTGAAGAAAAGATTGAAGATCTTCTTCCCTCAAATAACTCAGATGAAGCAAACAATGCTATCAAAGAACTCCTAGAAAAGAATGGGTCTCTGCAGGAAGAAGTGAGAAAATTGAAAAGAGAACAAGAACTACACTCTACAAGATTCTGTGAGATCTTAGAACAGAGAAACAAGTTGAAAGATGAATTAGATGGAAGAAACATTGAAGTCCAAAACAAAACCCTTCAGCTAGAAAATCTAATTGATCAGATCTCTCATACAAATGAAGAAATTCTGAATCTAAGATCAGAAATAGAAAACACAAGAGAAGAACTAAGATCTGAAAAGGAAATCAATCTAAGATTGATGGATGACCTAAACGCTGAAAAACAAATCAATGAAGGAATGCTGAAAAGTCAAGAAGACTTGAATCAGCTGTATGAACGAAATCTTCATAGGCAAAAAGGAAAAGCAGGACTTGGATACAAAGAAGCAGGCGAATCCTCTAAGCAAGGTACTAAAAGAAATCAAAAACCTACTTGTAATCATTGTGGTAAAATAGGACATACTTCAAATAAATGTTGGAACAATGAAAAAGCAGAATTCAATGGAAAATGTTATAGCTGCAATCAACCTGGTCATAAAGCAAATGAATGCAGGGAAAAACCTAGATTCAGAGGTAATTGTCACAAGTGCAACAAACAAGGTCACAAGGCATCCGAGTGCAGATCCAAGACATTTAATCCAGCAGAACAAATTGTGAAAGCAATGTTTGGATGGGACTACAACACCTGGTGTAGATGTCATTACTGTGGAGAATATGGACACATTGGCATGAATTGCATAAAACATCATCTAAGGAAAAGAGATACTACAGTAAGATGTTTCAAATGCACTAAACTCGGTCACATAGCCAGAAACTGCATGAATGCTAGTGAAATTGAAGAAGGAAAGAAGAATGAAGCAACTAAGGTCAGGAAACAGGTGAGACAAAAATGGATTCCTAAAGCTACCGAGCAATCCAGTCCAAGTAATGGAATGGATGGCTCTACCGACTCAAACTAAATTTCCAAGGAAGCATTGGAATTGTACTCTCACAGATCAATCTCAAGCAGTTTCGGAGCCGAAATTAAAAGAAAAGTCTAAATCAGCATGCAAGATGCAGTGAGATCACACGAAGGTCGGTATAGTCTTCACCGAGCAAGGTCGGTATAGTCTTCACTGAGCAAGGTTGGTACCTGTCTTTACCAAGCGAGGTCAGAGCATTATGAATTCTCGAGTTCACCGAGTTGCGAAGTATTTTCTGAGCAATTAATTCTTGGTGGGTGACAGTCTGTCAGAATTCCTACCCTAATTTGAAATGAGCATTAATGACAGAGTTGTAAACAAAAAGCAAGTAATCGAACTCATTCTTCACCGCGAATCTTTAAGCACTTTGAGAGCAGAAAACTTCAAGGGCAACCCGGCGATTTAATACTCTTGCGAAAGGAATTTTTTGTGAGCTACCATGGCATCATCCAGCACTTCAGCGAAGAAAGGATCTGATATGTTAGTCCAAGGGGAGTGGAAAGCACCAGATTTTAAGATCGTGCCTGCAATTGCAGCAGCCCTAGATCTGAACGGAGCTCAATCTCAGATTCCTCCTAAGGTACTGCTTATCAACGATATCCGTAATCATTTTAACTGTTCAATTCAAGAAATGGGAAACCTAGAACTAGACATTGTGTGTGAGGAACTATGTGTGGATGGTATTTTGAAACCCGAGCACAAACATCTGGAAGATAAGGGTTTAGTCCACATTGTACATCTTCCTCGAAACTTTCGAGATAAATGGGTTAGGTACATTCTCAGTCGAGTACATGATGGCAAGATTTTGCTTGAGCAACCTATTGAGATCACAAAGAAAATGATTCATCAAGTCACCGGTCTTCCCATGTTGAACAAAGCTAAAACTACCAAAACCCTAGGTCGGATGGAACTAGAGAAGAAAACCCTAGCCGAGTGGGATGGTAGAGGCATGAAAGTTAGCAGCATTATCGACGCTGAACTGAAGTTTGGTACACATATCATTGCACACAAGATTTACAGCTCTAGTCGACAGAACAATGTCTCATGTGAAGCTGTTGACCTAGCATACAAAGTGGTAAAAAACAACTTGACATTTGACCTAGCAGACTTATTGTTGAAACAGTTCAACAAGAACATGGAAAGCATCAAAACTTCCAAAAACAATCCATGTAAGTTTGGATCCTTGTTAGTCTGTTTATTCTTCTATGTTCAGAAATTCTTCCCTTCTAAAGGAAAAGTTGTATGGAGAAAAGATGTGCCGGTACTCTATGAAATAAATGAATACATCGCAGAAATGGGTGAAAACTTTGAAAGCATCATAGATAATTATTTTGAGTCTTTCAAAGAGAAAATGAATGACAGATTCCGGATTCCACAGAAGTTGGTGGAAGATTACAAAGATGACATCTGTTTTATGGTAGATTGTGATAATGTGTATATTCAAGCAGTTAAACCGAGAACTGTATATGTAAAACCTCTTCCTTATGAGGTAAATATTGATGAAACCAAGAACATCATTGAAGCTCTTCTAAATCAGCCTGTCAATCCCAAAGCCCCATAGTTTGGAACATATGATGAAGCTAAGGTGAGAATTGAACTAAGCATAAAGCTTCCACAGGCGGTAAACAAAGGAAAGAAGAGGATAGCCAAAATGCAAATGATAACCAAGGATAAAGAAGAAATAGGTGAAAAAGAAGAAGAAAAGGATGAGAAAACAGAGGAACCAGAACCTGCAAAGAAGAAAGGAAAAGTTTTCATCACTAAGGCATCTGTGCCTCCCACTACTGTGTTTACAAGGAGAAATACAAGAGGAAAGGCAGACAAGGCAGAAAAGGCAGATAAAGACATAGTATTCAAAAGGCCTCCTCTAAGCCTTCAAGAAAAGCTAAAACTCTTCAGAGATGGATCAGGATCTGGAGTAAGTAACATAAAATCCTTGAGATATGAAACCAGATCGGAAGTAGAACAGAAGGAAATAGAAGATGCTGTTGTTGAGAAGATGGGACAGTGGAAATACTCTCCTGAAGAAATTACCCCACAGGTTCTAGTAGTTCTATTGAATCCAATAAAAATGAGATGGAGCAATGCAAGGCAAACTGTGATAGACATATTTGATCAAAACCTGAGACAGTTGATGCCGAGCCTAAATAATGATGAAGTAAAGAAGGTATTAAAAGAAAATGAAAATAAAATGACATTGAAGTTCAATACTTGTTTGATTTTGATCAACAATATTGAATCGGTTGTGAAGGCTGCAAAAGCCAAATGGAAGAACATTTACCACCTTCACCAACCGAGCATTGAAACTGTAATAATAAAGGATATTGAAGATGACAGCGATGAACAAGAAGAAGACACTGAGGTAGATGATACTGTAAGGATAGCAGCAGAAGTCATTGCATCCCTTCCTACATCTCCAGTGAAAGTCTCTACATCCAGCCCTGAGACACCTTCAAGCATGGTTGTGACAACTTCTACATTTGTCCAATCATCCCTAGCAACATCAGAGGCAGCTACCATTTCTTCTACCGAGTTGCAGTCTCCTGTACCATCAAGTTTTCCAGCAGTAAGTTTTCTAGCTTTTGAATCTTCAAGTGTAAATATTTTAAGTTCTCCAGTAGAAAGTATGCCAGTATCTATTGCCAGCCCTACTTTATCTACTGTCACTACTACAAAAGCATTAAGTACAGATAAGCCTAAGGCTCTACCGAGTATAAAATTTTTGGGTAAAAATGTAGTTGAGGATATAGACCTAGATGAAGAGATAGAAATTCCTACACTAGATTTTGCAAATCTCTCAGCAGACCAGATGCAGAATATAGGTGAGATCCTCCAAAGGAAAGCAAAACAAAAGAAGCTTAAAGAGGAGAGAGACAAAGAGTATCAAATCATCAAGGATGCTAAGGACATTTTGTCTGATGCATTAGGCATTAAAGTAGACTCCTCCCAGCATGTTTTGTTACAATTGGCAGAAGCAGTTGAGAAATACAATGAGGACTCATCCGGGATAGAAAAGTTAGTTGAAAGAGCCAAGAAGAGATTCAACAATAAAGTGCTTGAGCACATTGCTCAGCACATAGCTATTAACCAAGTGGAATTGTCTTCAGTTTTGTCTAACATAGAGTCTATCTATTCGAATGCTACCTCTCTTTTGGCCAGACTATGCAATTTTGCCGAGTTCACAAAGGATGTCAAAGATAAAATGAATAAAATGGATGAGGATATGAAGATTAGCATACAGAAGCTGCAACTTGAACCAAGTTCAAGCTCTGCTCATCACATGAAAATTTCACATCTATCTAATATGCAGTCTGATCTACTGAAAGAAGACTCAAGGATCCGGTCCACACTGCTAGACATCCAACACATGATCCTTCCCATCATGAATACAATGTATAAGCACATTGAACATTCCAGAACATTGATTCATGACAATCAGTTCTCCATAGCAGATCACATGATTGAACTCTCTGCAGAAGTCCAAATTGCTATACAAACATGTAAGATTCTGCAAGAAAGTTGGGACAGAACCCTGGCACTAATAATGAAGGTACATTCTGATTTCTTATCAAATTTTGGATTCTCTCTGTAAATAAATTGATTATGCACCTTTGGCATTATCGTCAAAAAGGGGGAGATATGTATAGAAGGAGAGATATGTATACTGTATAGATTTGTATAAGAAACAGTTAGCACATTGAAAGGGGGAGACAATGTATAAAGCCCTATAACAAAGACAAATTTTGAAAAATCAAAATAAAACTCAGCATGATTCGTGTATATAAATTTTTGGCCAATAAGTGTTTTTGTCACTAATGCCAAAGGGGGAGATTGTTGGCATTAAGCTGAATTGCCACTAGTGACAACACTTATTTGCATTCTGGATACAAATCGAGCAGACAGTGCAAACCGAGCAGACAGTGCAAACCGAGTAGACAGTGCAAACCGAGCAGACAGTGCAAACCGAGCAGACAGTGCAAACCAAGCAGACAATGCAAACCGAGCAGACAGTGCAAACTGAGCAGACAGTGCAAACCGAGCAAGTTAGTACAAACCGATCAGGACAATGTAAACCGAGTAACATCTTGTCTACCGAGTCACCAATGCTTACCGAGTTCAATACCTACCGAGTGATCAGTATGAACCGTTCCTTCACTTCTACCGAGTGCATGACGATGCCGAGTAATGCAGTGGACGCCGAGTATCAGAAAGTCACCGAGTCAGTGTGAAGGAACCGAGTAACCATATTTGGGCCGACTTAGTAGCACTTATGTTTATTTGTCAAGCTGACTGTGCAATTGTAATTGTAATTAATTGTTTGAGACTTGTATATAAACAATGTTGTAGAAATAAAAGATGTAATGAAATGTATGAAGTAGAATATATGTGAAAGGGAAAGAAAGATAGAAATAAGTGAATTACAGAAAGCTTCAGAAGTTTAAGGTACAGCAAAGACAAATTCATCACAGAAGGTGATCAGTACATCAGCGAATCTCATTCAGCAATCCAGTTGCAAAGCAGAGATCTACTGTTTCATTCTAACAGGTGAATCAGTACTAAATCCTTTAACCGGGTAGACTTAACAGTCTTTGTAAAAATCTCTTTACTGAGTGTATACTTCACTGTATGTTTGTAAATCCTTTAACAGGGTGGATTTAGCAATCCTTATTGCTCCTAACAGGGCAGATCATCAGAAGTGATCAAATTGTAAGCCTTAACCGGCCAACTTTATTCTGCAGTATTAAAGCTTTGTGGGTTTCATCCCCACCCCAGTTTTACTTTCTTTTGGAAGGTTTCTGGGTAACCAAATCTATGTGTCATTATTGTGAATGCTTTTAAGTTTCATGCTTTCTGTATGCAAAGGTTAAAAGGTAAAATACATGTTAAAATTGTAAGAAAATTTGGAGTTACTGATTCACCCCTCCCCTCTCAGTAACTTGGTTAATTCCTGAATATTTCCAACAGTTTTGTGATACCCACCTTCATAGTGATGTCTTCAATGATTTTGTTGACTTTCCTCTTCCTTGTTACCTTTTCTTGCTCTTCTCTGACTTTCCCATACTTTTCGCTATATGTTGCCCATCTTTTGTGGGTAGGGTCTTTTTTTGCAGCTAACACATGCTCTACTTGCATAGTCAGGATCTCAACACTTCCCTCATATCCCATAGGATAACACCACTTGGTTCTTGGTTCAACTACCTCAAAGAAGACACAATCAGTTTCAACTATGAAACAGATGGTGTGATGATACTTTTCTACTAAAATCTCAGAAATTTTGTATCTTTCTTTCATCTTCCTCTGCAGTATCTTGATCATTCCATACAATTCTCCATCTACCCAATCTTTCCTCTGTCTTCTATAGTATTCTAATATTTGAATACTTGTGGGTATGAGTACCCACCCATAGTTTTCTTTTAGTTTTCTTTCTATTTTAGTTGATTGGCCAAATTCTTTTAGGTCACTTTTCATGTGATCGGTTATTATTTTAGTAAATGATGATTCCAAATTATTGTTTATTATATGTGTATCATGTGTTGGCATAGATTAGATGATGATATTATTATGATTTTATGTTTATGTTTTATATTGATTTATGATGATACTGACCCCATACTTGCATGTGTATGGCTATCATGTGTGTGTATTTGTTTGGCATATTTGTGTGGTAGAGGATAGAGGCGTAGTTACTTGCATAGTCGAGATCCACACGTCTGACAGTACCCTATCATTGTCTACTATATATATATTAGATGTACATGCTTCATCTTGTGATGTCAGGTTTGCAAGTACAGGGCATCATCTTCCCTAAATTGGCCTAGGAGTGAGCGTGCCCATAAATATTCATCTCAATGGTAAAGAGGTGAGATAATACATAGACCCAAAACCCTAACCTAAGTATAATTGTCCTAGGATTGGACAAGTATCAGTTTGACTGCCCTACCCGAATTTGTCTAGTTGACAGGAATTCGTGGATCCCTTTTTTGCATTTGCTTGGTTTTATGTTGTTTGGTCTTAGTTGATTTATTCCTTATGTGGGTGATTTTATGTGATTAGTTTAATGATATAGTTGAAATTTAATATTAATCATATTCCTAAATTTATTTGAGAAAATTTAATTAAAAGTCAAATAATTGAATGTTTATATTTAATTGACTATTTAATTAGTAATTAGATTTAATTATGCTTGTGTTCTTTATTAAATAATTAAATATTTAATTGCATAGTTTTAGGATGCTTTAAATATTTAATCTATTTAATATGAGTTTTAATTATAAACATGTGCATTATTGAAAAGTGAATTGTTCTCAAAAGTTATCAACCTGTTTCAAAAAGTCAAAGTTGAGTTGTGCATGAAAAGTGTTTTTAATTATTTAATTGTGATTTATTTTCAAATTTTGATTTCGAGTTGATGTGGGAGTTAGCTGTTGAGTTATCTTTAGGGTTGCATGAAATGGGGAATTGAATCCCTATTAGGGGGAATTGCATTCATTTTAGGCATAGGCAGGTTTGGAGGAGAATTTTGGGGGGAGAGCTTGTGCACTTTGGATTTTAGGGAGAATTTGGATTGTGTAACTTCTTTTTTGTGCATCTGGATCGTGTGTATGCTTCCTATGTAGATTCATATTTGCAGGTTGGATTCATTCTAGGAGCAATTCTGGTCTTCAAATCTTCAAAGATTTTTAGTTTCAGTTTTAGCTTTGGATCTAAGGTAGGCTTTAAATTCTTGCTTGTTAATTTCTATCTTGCAATTATCTGGTTTTCATTGTTTATGCAATCTTAATTTGTCTCAAAAGTTAGATCTGGTGTTTTTACTATTTTGGGTGTATAGAAAAACCTAGTTTAGTTATTTTTATGTTTTTATTAAATTTTAGCATAGCAGGGTTATGTTGGCAAAATTTTGTTAGAAGATTCTCCATTAAACTCCTAGAAAATGATAAATTAATTCTATATTATAGTTAAACTATAATGTTGAGAAAAAATTAATTTACCCATTAGAAAGAGAAAATCAATTGTTAGCAAAAAAAACCCAATTTTGGTAGGAAAACATACTTGCTGGAATAAAGACAGTCAAAAGATAAAAATTTACACAGTCAAATTAAATTAAATCCAGTCAAATAGAAAGGCCAAATCTATGGCATGATTTTAATAGCACGTGTTGATAAATACTTACCTTTTTTATAAAGAAATATATGGAGACTTAAAAGTCAAAGTAGGATTTAAAAAAAAAGAATAACCCTTAAGCTATTGCATTGTGGATTCCCTTTCCAGATTTCTTTAAAAAAAAATATTTTATATATAAAATGTTCTTTTCATATTTCTTTTATTAAAACAAAAGTGCTTTGAATTTTTTTTTTTAAATAATAATAGATAAACCTTGACTAAGTTTTGTTTTCATTTAAAAATATTTTTTTAAAAAATATTAAAGAAATATATATATATATATATATTAAGGGGGGGCAGGGGTCACCTAACCCCCTACCCCTTCCCCTACACGACACCCAAGGGCCCGTCCGCAACCCCCCAAGGGGGACTGTCACGATAGCCCCAGGTACTGCCATGCATAGTCCCTTGGGATTGTAGCGACAGTACCAAGGAGGTACCGCTTGCAACCGCGGGGACATGCCATGGGCCCCCCCACTCAAAACAAAACAAAACTTTGTTTTTTTTCTAATTATTTTAAATAAATATTATTTATTAAAAGTTTTAAAATTAATTTTAATTTACTTAAATTAAGTTTGTTCTAATTAAAGTTTAAAATTATATTTTTATAATTTAGTTTAAAATTTTATTTTGAATATGTTAGTATTATTATTATTTTTATTAAATAAATGAAAATAAAAATTTATATTATTATTTGTTTAAATAGATGTAGTTTTTGTTATAATTGGATTAACTTATTTTTACATATATGTTTAAGGAATATTTCTTTAATGTTTTATTTAATTGTGTATGTGATTTTATTATTTATTTTAATACAAATAAATTAATTTTAATATCTTGTCGAGTTATTTAAGGACGTAATTACATTGATGTTGGAATATGTATTTTTACATAAATATGTTTATTATTAAATGATCAAATTTTAGAAATTGAAGTGCGTCTACTGAAATTGGGCTTTTTACTCTGTGAAATTCATAGAATGTATATAGGGAATATTCTTTCATTAAGGCTTTGTTGTAATGTTTATGTTAAGATTCTTTCAGTAGATTTATATACTCCTATACTTGGAATCAATTATGTTCAATATGTGATTTATATACATAGATCAATTTCAGTTTACTATGATGTGAGTGTTGTTTTCTTTGTTCTTGAAGTGTCTTCTTGTGCATATTGTGATATCGGGTACTAGATGACCTAGGGGAAAAAAATAGAGGCCAGGGTATGTGTTAGTTGGACATGTTTGCAGTTATATTTTGGTGTATGTGTGTGTGTTCCGATTATACCCTGATTTGACCTTATCGGCTCATGATGCTTTGTATTTTGTTTATGGTATCTTTGTAATCATTTCTAATTTTTTTGTGTGAAACTGGATCTAGGATTACCTAGCCGTATACTTAATTTTATCTATGTGAGATCTGTGAGCCTAGGGTAGTTTACCTAGATATGTAGTAGGGGGTGGCTTGCAATAAGCGTCAGGGCGCTCAAGTGGCTTCCATGATCACTTATTGTAAGTATCTGTAATCAAGTGATAACCTAATATAATTAAGGGGTATTTAAATGATCTTAATAAGATATGCTTCCTCACCCATGCTTGAATGCTAGTACATAATAAGATGGAGGATGAGATGATGCTTGCCACCTTTAAAAGGTGTGTGTCTGGCATAGTTAATAGCTTTATCTGTATGAGAGGTCATTGATACCGTGTATGGTCACTTGAGTGCCAGGATCTAGAGAGATTACCAAGATGAGAATCAAGGATTAGACGTACATGATGACACCTTCCTATGCATACTCTAGTTATTCTACAAGTGTCAGTTGCCTTTGGATTAGTGAGTCTTACCTATTACTTTATTTTGTTAACCTTGAGTTAGAGTGCTTTCAGGATCTTCTTGCTTAGTGGTTTTATCCTTGCTTTGGTATTGGTTATCTGAGTGGGGTTTGTTGTTATCTCCTCAACATAGTGGGGTAGACCTTTGTGGTTCTACATGGATGGGTGATAGGGATTCTTTACCATTTGAGGTTTGACGTCTTGGTGCCAGTGCTAGATGGTGCTTCGACAATTGGATTCCTTGTGATTCTTCTTTGATGTTTCTATTCTTATCTTCATTATTATGTAATCCTGTATTAGAGTATCGCATGTGATACCTAATCTAGAAATTGCATTATTATTGTTAGAGTGATTACCACATACCCTATGGCATGTGCAGTGGATGTGAGTTTACTTAGATTTCATGGATGTCCATGAGGATTGTAATTTATGATTTATGATGTAATTGTAATATTTATGTTATGGAATCTTTTGTTGATGTTATTTTAGTTGTGTTATGTTCTTAAGTAATTCTACATCATGGGACCCTCAAGTTTTGTAATCTGTGATAGTTGTTGGTTAATGTGAGAAAATGGTAATTGCTTCCGCACTGACATTTATCTTGTATGTTAACTTTAGAAAAATAAATTATTCACCAAAATTAGTAGCATGTTTTAGGTTAATCTCTCTTGGGTTCCCTGGCAAGGCGTTATAGGGTACATTGACTTTCCATGCTCTAGGATGCATGCCAAGAAAGTTGTGAATAATGTGAATGTACGTGTGAATTAGCAATGAACCAAACCTAAATGCCTTAGATTTATCCTTGTTAATGGATTTCACATTCTCAATGAACTGTTGAGCAAGAATTTCGCTAAGATTATACTTCTTATTTTCTTTTACCATTCTATATGCCATCATGATGACTCCAGGAGATACAAAATTAGGTCTTCTACTATAAAATAGTTTGTAACCTAGCAACATTGCTATCAAACTAACATCTCACAAGTAAATATCATTCAAGTTGTCATCACCCTATTATTCCACTTTGAACGAGTTAGGGTTTCAGCCAAATTTCTTAGGTTCTTCTCTTGCACAGGTAGGGCTCCTTCATTATCTAGGCCCGTGATCTCATGTATATGTTGTGCACATATTCTTATAGGCTGATAACCAATCCACATGAATTGGTCATGACCTCTGCTAAGGATGATCTTAAACCATTCAATTTCTGTGGACTCAGTGAGTAGGGTTAGCTTCAAAATTGATTGATCTTACAGGTGCTTGAATAATTCTTCCATGGTTCCATTTGCTTTAATCATACCATCCAACTCACTAAATATATTGACCTCACCAATGATCTCATATTTACAGTGAATGTATGTCCTAATATCTTCTACATGTAGCACGCTTATGGGGTTTTGAGAAAATGCTCCCTCCAGAACATCCTCACAAGATTTGTATGGATGCCACTTGAATTTATACCTAGTTTTTTCTAGAACATCATATATTACTGGTGCATCCATAACTTCTATGAAAGATTAGGTCTAAATACCTTAAGTGCTTGAATTTGATGCTCTTCTTCATGTGATCACAAAATCTCTTTGCTAGATCACTTATCTTCTCTCACACTTCTTCTCTTCTTAGTCACTGATCAAAAAATAGTGTGAAAGTGAAGTACTTCAAGTCTTTTATCCATCACAAGTTGAGTGAGTGCATTAAACATGGGTAGCTCAACTTTGCATGCCATCCAATTGGTGCAAAACTTCATGAACACAGAAGATGAATCCTTAAGCATTGCGATCTCATCCACATACTTCATAGTGTCTATAAACCTCATACCTAATCTTGCATGAGCTTACTCCACATATACAGGGGTTGGATATTTTCTAGTTACTGCATCCAATGCTCTCCATAAGGCCATGTGGCCTTTTAGTTCAATACCTCAAAAAAATCATCATCCGAAGACACAACATCATCAGATGTCTCTCTCTGAACCACTTCTTTTTAAAAATTTCACCTTCCATATTTGATCATCCTCCTTGCTCTCTGATTTCTTGAAATGATTCTCAAATTCATCCATGTACTCATTAAGACTCTTACCACTGTCACCAATATTTTCTTTAAAACTACAGGAGGTGGTCTTCTTGGTTCCCTCAATCTTCTTGGTCCTCTTCTATTGGCTTCTCTATTATATCTACAAAACTTTGCAATGTGACCTAGATTATTACACTTGTAATAAGTAGGTGGTCTCCTTCCATCCTACTTAGTCTATAATTTACAATACCTTGCAGTTGTACACACAAAAGTAGTGCACTTCTATGAATCCTTACAATCAAGAACACTCAAGAATGAGGTCTCAAAAATCGATCCATAGCTCTCTATGTATGGAGTTGCAAGATTTAAAATTGCTTTCAGCTAGAGCTATGAAGCTAATGACCTTGCTAGTCAACCACACAATCAGAGATTCAAGTGAAGACAAGGGAAAGAGTGCCAATATCTCCAAGAATCTAAATGGAAATGCAATGCAATGCAATCTAAGAATGAAGATGCAAGCTAAGCTAAATGATAACAATGCAATGATTGAAAGGAAATCTAATCTATGAAAGGAAAGTACAAGTCTTACAATCCCTCCTAATTAAGCTATGTGAGATTAATCTATAGCATAAAGGAAATCTATACTAAGAATGCCATGATTATGAAACTATGAAAGCAAACTAAATGAAATGGAACAACAATGTCTTCAAAGCTTGGATGCAAGGATGTCTTCAAAGAGCTCCAAATGACCTAGAAAACTTGCAGCATAACATTAGCATAAAACATGAATGGATATCTATATAAATGAAGAAGAGAGCTCTCCCTTTATAGGAAATAAAAAAGGAATGGACCATGGAGATTAAGAGGAAAAAGATTTAATCAATGGTGGAGCATCAAAGAGGAGCAATCCATATGCACAAATATCCTCCAATGAGAAAATAAGAGTTGACTTTTGTGTCCATATGAGACAAAAAGTGCTTTTTCCCTTTTTATAAAATAAGAATAATGCTTTATTTGTGCAACTTAGGATAAGAGGAAAAGTGGGGGCTTTTTTATTTAATAAAAGGGGAGGAAATATTCCTTTTAAATAAATAAAGACTTTAAGATAAAATGGTTAGCCCAAGGAATAATCAAAAATGATAAAATAGGACTTGATCGAGGAAATTGATATAATTGAAAAAAATGTTGATTTTTCAAAATATTGATTCAGGGATTTGATAAATTTTTGAATGGGGCCCCAAAGTCTAGGTGACCATTTTAGGGTGCATACATTTGCCCCTCTTTGACTAATGTGTGATCATTTCAGGAACACATGCAGTCAAAGAAGAATTGAAATGTGAGATCAATTTGGGATCACAAAATAATCTAGATGTGTGTTCATTTTGGGAACACGCCAAGACAAAAATAAGCAAAAGTTGAAAGACAAGACCAACACCGTTACTGCTAGGTGCAAATCAAGCCTTAGACAAAACTATCACCGTCATTGCTAGGCAATAATCAAGTCTGAAAAATTGAAAGACAAAATCACCACCGTCACTGCTAGGTGATAATCAAGTCTCCAAATAAAAATCTCAAGCTGAGCTGCATGATAAAGCTGAATCAAAGATTAAAGCTGGTAGGTACTACCCCCTCGAAATGGAAATCAAAATCAGGAAGAGGAGAACAGGAAATTGGTAAACTTGATCAAAGCACTAGAAATCATAATCAAAGATGAAGCATGATAAGATAGCCATCAAGCAGTGAAAACATGCCCCAGGTTGACTAGGTTTGACTGGGAAAGATATAGGATAAAAATTAAGTCAAACCTTAGAGAAATGAAGTGATTGAGAATGAATGATAGACTAGGAGTTCGAAAGAGATGGGGGTGTAGAAATGAAGATGCCCCAACAAAGATCGAAGGATCAGGCCTCAAATGGTTAGCCAACTGCGTAGAAGAGGGTGAAATATTTGAAATGCGATTTTGACTATTCAAGATTAACTCAGATTTTGATTTCAAGTCCAAAAATGGATCCAAGATGTCGAAATTAGGTAAGGGTGAAATTTTCATGCAATTTTGAAGTATTTTAAAAATTAGGTCAAAATGCTATAGACAAGAAGCGAAAGACATGATCCAGAAAAGGGAAGAGGAGCACAGTTGACTGACTAGTCCATGTGAGATGAAAAGGAGAGCTCTCTCCATATGCAAGGTGCAAAACTAATCTAACATGACCCTAAAAATGCAAGCAAATATGAAAAGTGGTTGACTTACAAGGTCACAACGCTTATAGACATCTAATAATCATCATCAAGCTTTATTGGTAGTGTCATAAGATCATACAATACACACTAGTATGACTATGGGTATATGAATATGATCTATATCAGATAGGAATGTGGGAATCCCACCTAGGCACCAAAGACATGTAGGTCAAGATGACTATTGCAGTGAGATTACCTAAATTTAATATAGTGAGATTATGCTGGCATCAAGACACAAGAAGGTCAAAATAGCTATAAGCATGCACTCATGAAACAGTCATAGATAATACCTTGTCAATCCCTAGTGTCAAGTAAGACTAGCATAAATGCTCATGATAGTTAGGATCAACGAAATATACCCACAAACAGATAAAGAAATAAAACATGTTCTCATACCCTCAGTCTTCTAGCTATGCATCATCGAAGATGTCTTAGGGAGAGACCACTCATCAAAGAAATCCTCATAGATAGCACACAAAGAAAAAGAAAGTCAACATATCTCAATTGATTTGATTGTTTAAGTGCATGTGTGTGGGTCATAGAGTCAAACTTCGAGCATCAAATTTTCTAATGAGCGATATCACATCATACTTAGACTGGTAGGTAAGACATCTGATAAGTGTTGAGAAACACTCAATGCTAGGGTAGTGTTGAAAAAAACTATTTGGGGTGGTGTTGAAAAACACTTGTTTGTGAAATTCCCCAAGAGACAAATGCACCTTAAGGACCTATGCTAATAGGTATGCCCCCTAGACAAAGACAAAGACCAATTCCAAACCAAGGCAACAAGGTCAAGTCATGATGGAGAATGGCTAAGTGTCAAGGATGCATGCTAAAAGAAAAGGGTGCAAAAGCCTCAAGTAGCGCCTGTTTCCAAGTTTTCACCACTTGGAAGACTTTTTGATTTTTTCAATTTTTTTGTATTTTTGCTACCAAGGCACCTGTTTCCAGGTTTTCATCAAGGCACTTTTTCTATTTTTTTTTTGAATTTTTTGATTTTTTTGTATTTTTTCAGGACTTTATATGCTTTTTAGGATTTTTTCAGCATCATATATGAATTTTTTTGGAATTTTTTCAGGATCCATAAATATGTACAAAAGATGCCCCCAAACAGAACATGCATCATGGATAGAACTTCTTGAGGTGCAAAACATTAATAGGATCAGAGAGCTATTCCCCCTGCTCATCAGATAGCAAGTAAGCACCTGTCCCAAAAGTAGTAGTAATAATGTATGGTCCAAGCCAATTAGGTTCAAATTTTCCCTTTTGTTCTTGATGTTGTTGGTTCTTAGGATTCTCACACAGGACAAGATCTCCTACTTGAAATTCTCTAGGGTGAACCTTCTTGTTGAATGCTTTGGACATATGCTTTTGGTAGACTCTCATGTGATCAAAAGATGCTCTTCATTTCTCATCAAGAAGTTCCAATTCTTGCAATCTCATGGCATGATAATCTTCATCTGTTAATCAAACCTTTGAGAGAGACTCGAAGTGAAGGAATCTCAACTTCTAAAGGTAATACTGCTTCAACACCATAAGTGAGGGAAAAAGGAGTAGCCCTTGTGGGAGTATGAATACTCATTCTGTAAGCCCATAAGGCTGGATTGATCTATAAGTGCCAATCTCTACCATTCTTGTGAACTGTTCTATGGAGAATCTTAAGAATGGTTTTGTTAGAGGCCTTTGCTTGTCCATTTCCTTGTGGGAAGTAAATGGAGGACCAATGTTGATTTATCTTGAATTTATTGCAGAGGTGTGTAAGGTCCTTATTTTTGAACTGACCTCCATTGTCAGTGATTATCTCAGAAGGTATCCCAAACTGACAAATGATGTGATTCAATATGAACAAAGAGATTGTCTTTCCCGAAGCAACAGATAGTGGAACAACTTCTACCCATTTGGTAAAGTAGTAAGTAGTAGTAATTATGAATTTATGTCCACCTGATGAGTTGGGATGAATCTTCCCAACAAGGTCAAAGGCCCAGCGCTGAAATGGCCAATGAGAAATAGAAGGAATAAGCTCCCTACCTAGAGCATGAATCGGGTTTCCATGTTTCTGACACTTTTCACAAGACTTGGCAAAAGCTATAGCATCCATCTGCATTGTGGGCCAATAATACCCCACCCTAAGCAACCTTTGGGTCATGGCAAGACCATTAGAATGTCCTCCACAAATGCCCTCATGGATGTCAACTAACACTCGGTCAGACTCATCCTTTTCCAAGCACCTAATAAGTGTCCCATCTAAACCCCTCCTATATAGATCATGAGAGATAAGGGTATGGCGGGAGGCATTATGGACAAGGTTTCTTCATTCAGATCAGTTAAATGATTCAAGAATGATGCCATCACGAAGGTATGAATAAATAGCACCATAATGGGAAGACTCATGAGTGACCAAGGTACAAATGACATGGCTTTCAGAGGAGTCAAAGATGGGATGATGTAGCTCTTCCACCAGGAATTCAAATCTTGATTCATGTTGTTCCAACTGAAGGAGTGAAGCTAATGTAGCCATAGCATTTGTAGCCTTGTTTTCTACTCTAGGGATCTATTGAAATGTCACAAATGTGAAATAGCATCGCAATGAATCAACCATCTTTTTGTAAGGTATCAACTTATCATCCTTAGTTTGGTATTCTTTATTTACTTGGTTGATTATCGATTGTGAATCCCCAAAGACATGCATCTCTATAATTCCCCATTCTATGGCTATTTTCAATCCATTGGTTAGGGCCTCATATTTAGCAATGTTGTTTGTGCATGGGAACAATACTTTATAGGACTTGGAAATAGTACACCCATGAGGGGAAACAAACAAAACTCCCACTCTTGATCCATTTTGCATATTTGAACCATCAAAGAACATCTTCCATGTTTTTGTAGTCATGTACATTACGTGTTCATTTGGAAACTCAAATTTCATTGGTTCTTTGTCTCAGATTGGAAAATCAGCCAATTGGTCTGCAATGGCCTATCCTTTTATAGCCTTACGCTCAACATACTCTATGTCAAATTCTAAAAAAATCATCATCCATTTATCAAGTCTACCCGTGAGAGCAGCCTTACCAAGAAAATACTTAAGAGGATCAATTTTTGCAATGAGATGTATAGTATGGGCAAGCATGTAGTGACACAACTTTTGGGAAGCAAACACCACCACAAGGAAAGACTTCTCAATACTATTATAATTGACCTCATAGGAAACAAGCATTTGGATGATGTAGTAGATGGCTCTTTCCTTCCCCATATCATCAAGTTGAGCCAACAATGCCCCCAAGGAAGATTCTGTCACTGAGATGTATAAAATCAATGGTTTTCTTGGGATAGGAGGCATCAAAATTGGAGGATTAGCCAAGTATTATTTTATTTGATCTAGGCTCTTTTGGAAATCCTCGTTCCAAGCACATGTGGCTCCTTTATGCAGTGTCTTGTTGAATGGTTGTGCTCTATCTGCAAGCTGTGAAATAAACCTCCGTATGGATTGGAGTCATCCTTGAAGACTTCTCATTTGACTAATATTCTTAGGAGGTGGCATATCTAATATGGATTGAACCTTTTCGGGATCCACCTCTATTCCTTTGGCTGAAATTATGAATCCTAGAAGTTTACCTGAGGTAACTCCAAAGGCACACTTTTTTGGATTCAATCTTAACTAAAACTGCTCCATTCAATCTAGAATTACTTCCAAATCTTGTAGGTGTGAACCCCTTTGCTTAGACTTGGCCAAGCTATCATCCACATAATCCTCCATGTTTTTATGCATCATATCATGAAATATTCTGGTCATCACTCTTTGGTATGTGGCTCCTGCATTTTTTAATCCAAATGGCATGACATTCCAACAATAGGTTCCCCATGCACATGTGAATGCTATCTTTTCTTGATCCTCAGGAGCTATTTTTATTTGGTTATAACCAGAAAAACCATCCATTAAAGAGTATATCTCATAGCCCATAGTCATATCCACTATCATGTCTATGTTAGGGAGTGGAAAGTCATCCTTTGGGAAAGCTTTGTTAAGATCTCTGAAGTCTGTGCATACACGAATGGACCCATCATGCTTTGAAACTGGAACAATATTTGAGATCCACTCGGCATAGTCGATAGCTCTAATAAATCTTTCTCCTAAGAGCTTTTCCAATTCAGCCTTAACAAGGAGAGCTATGTGAGGATGCATTTTCCTCAACTTCTATTTTATTGGTTTAATTCCTGGAGCTATAGATAAGTGATGCATAATAAGATTAGTGTCAAGCCCTAGCATGTCTAAATATGTCCAAGTAAAATTGATTTTTTTATTTTGTAAGAACTTTGTGTATGCCTCTTTTTCTTGCACTGATAGAGACTGAGCTAGATGAATCACCTATGGAGCCTCTTCTATATTCAAATTTACTGGTTGTGTAGGCTCAATAAGAATTGATGACCTATCTTGGAAATAACTCAACAGGTTATTAAGTACCCCATCCTTAGGTGCCTCAAAGAGGTTTTCACCTTCGGATACGTCCTTTCTTTTTACTTTTTTAGGTTTTGACACTGCCACACAATGGTTGTCACCATCAGAACTATTTCTCTTTTTTTTCTTTTCTCTTATTTTGTGACTGAGGTACTTAATATCTAGCTCATTCATACTTGTTGTAGGTTCACTGGTGGAAGAGACTATGGGTTCAAGAGCATTTAGGTAGCAAGCTATCTCGTAGTCATTGTGAAAAGTGAGGAGCTGAGGCTCTTGAAAAAGTTGTGGCCAATCAATCAAATGAAGGTTTACAAGGGGTAGGTCAATGACTAGTTCAACATTGTTGATATGAAGGGCATTATCTCTGGTGATTGCATAGTTAGGATCTGTCAAGTTTCCCTCTAAGATACCTGAATTAGGACTCATCCTACCAAATGAAGCATCGTCCACTAAGGCAATTTGAGGAGTCCAATCCTCTAGTCCTACACTAGGTTCGTTGGTCACATTGGGTTGAGTACTATAGGTATGAACAACATCCATGTCTAAATCAACTATTCCATCTGAAAGAGAGTCCCACTCGAACTCATGTGAATCTATTTCTGAATCTCTACTGGGATGTTTACACCAAGAAGGCTTGGGATGCCTTGATGTAGAAGCTTCGAGATTGTGAAGGGTATCACATTCTCTGGCATTTGTATTTGTGTTTACAATTGTTAAGTCATCTGAATCCCCACAAAGGAGATTTGTAGAAGGCACCCAATCATCAATCATGTCTTGTTGGTTTTGGAGATTAGGTGTATAATCTGATTCACTGTCACTATCTGTCGCAACTAGGATAGGAACATTTTTGTTCTTTCCATTATCAAACCCTAGGCCAACCATTGACTTAGTCCTACAACCAAAAAGAGCATGGTTGAGTGGTTCAGCCTTGGCATCTAGCCTATGACTAAGAGGGCCATGACCTGGGTAGCCCATGTTGGTGACCAATGTGTATCCTCTCCCATAAGTCATAGGAGATGGAGAAAATTTTTCATTATGTAGGTACTTTTCCTATTTGTATATCCAATCTCTGACAACCACCTCTTCTTTCTCACCCTAAATAGGTACTGGAGATTCTACAAAAGTATTGAACAGAGTCATGGCTGAAGACGAGGGACACATCTCTTGTGACGGTTTACCATAGGACCTAGGTGAAATTGGTAATTTTGTAAAGGAGTCAATTTGATATCCTCCCATACCAAGGTCTATGGACTTGAATTTATCCTAACATTGCTCAAGAGCTGTCCCAAAATTGTCTTCTTCTCTATTTAAGGGAACATGGGCCCCTACTGAAATGGCATTAATAGATAAGGTACTATCACCTGGTATGCAGACTTCTATGCCATTGTATGGAAACTTGACACATTGGTGATAGGTAGATGATACTGATTACATGTCATGAATCCATGGTCTACCTAGTAGGATGTTGTATGCTAGAGGACCAGCATCAATGATTTGAAACAAAATGCCCTTTTCAATAGGACCAATTCTGACTAGAAGAATAGCTAACCCCTTAGAACTTCTCTCAGTCTCATCATAGGCTTTGATAGTAATTTTCTTCCTGGTATCAATGGCATGCTCTAAGTAACCCAGGTTTTTCAAAAGACTTAGAGAACAAATATTGAGCCCAGCACCCCCATCTATCAACACACGCCTAACACAGGTTTTATGGATCATGACCTCAATGTGAAGGGAAAGATTGTGTGGAAGGCTCAAGGCTTTATCATCTTCTTCAAAAAATGTAAGGTAATGTGGGCTAGCAAGGTGGTTGACCATTTTATAGAATTGGTCGACATCTATGTTATTAGGGACATTGGCCGCATGCAAAGCATCCTCAAGGACATGCTTGTGTCTAGTAGACAATTCTAAGAGCTTAAAAATAGAAATCTATGCTAGCGTTCACTGTAACTGATCAACAAGGTTGTAACTTATATCAAGACCAACTGCAGATTTGGGAGGAACACTTTTGGACACTAGTTGCTTAGATTTGCTAGAATTAGGACCTGTAATGATAATAGGACCTTGGGACTGACCCCTAGTAATAGCATTGAGAGGTTGAGATGACCTTCAAGATTGAGGACCTCTAAGCACAACAACAGGTCCTTCATCAAATATTGGAGGTGAGCTTACATCATAGTCATAGGGATCATTCTCTCTCATCATGTTGACATCAATGTTCACAACCTCAAGCATATTAATGACATTTTCCATAGCTGTATAGGTATAATTGATTGTGGCCTTGCCATTCTTTTTTTGAGAGGTCTCCCCCTTCTCATACTTAGGCAAGGGCTCCTTAAAGGTCTTGTGGTTTGCATTTGTGGTTAATCCATCAACTTGTAATTTCCCATTCTCAATAAGGTCTTGAACAAGATGTTTGAGTTTAAAACAACCTTCAATGTCATGTCCAATCCCATTGTGGTATACACAGTAAGCCTTCTCATTCCACCAATAAGGTTTAGGATCTGTTATGTGAAACTTTGAAGGATCATGAGGTTGTACCAAATTATGAGCAATCAAGGTCTTAAAAATATCTACATAAGAGTCCCCAAGTTTAGTGAATTGCCTCTTTCTTGACTTAGATTTATCTTGATACATGGGCTTGTGCTCTTGTTGATCTAAGGATGTCTGCAGCTTCATAGCTTGAACTACATTAGATAAATTAAGAACTCCTTGTTCCTTAGGTTGTGGAGAGTCAACAACTTTGCCATTGACTACGTGCTTATTTTTGCTCCAATATGAGTCCTTTTTATCCTTATTATTGTTGTTATTGTTTTGGCCATTGTTGTTGTTACTTTGTTTGGCCAAAATACCTTATTCTTTTAAAACATCCTCAATGCGACATGCAGTTTCTACCATAGTGTCAAAAGAATTAAAGACCATTTTTCTAACTTCATATCTTAATTCTCGCACTAGATTGCTCACAATTATATCAATCCTTTCTTCCTCAGGGATGGTCCTAGAATACTTGGAGCATAAGCATCTCCACCTTTGTAAAAATGTCACAAAGGGTTCCCCTTGATTCTGTTTTAATTTACACAAATCAAGCATGGTGACTGACCTTGATAAATTATATGCAAAATGCTGCACAAACCTTTGGACAAGTTCTTTGAATGTTTTAACAAGAGGGGTAATGTTAGTAAACCACTCCATATCTTGGCCTTATAAGGCTCCTTGGGAATAATCTCATAAGGTAGGAGTCCTCATGATGAAATTCAAAGCTCATGATATAGAATTGTCATACATGGTCATGGGGGTCACCACTACCATCATATTTGTCATACGTGGGGATTTCAACCTTCCTAGGAAAATCTACCATAACCACACTTTTGTCAATGGGATTGGGACATATGGAGTCCAAGTTGAAGGAACTCTTAGGAGCCATCATTTTCTCCATAGTCTTTTGCATCTGCTTAATCACCTCATCAGTTGAAGGGTTTTGCTTCTTAATCTTTTGGTCCACATCAAAGTTGTATGGGACTTTTGCACCCTTATTGATTAAACTTTCTAAGAACTGATCCTTATTTTGCTCCACATACTTCTCCACATATTGTTGGAAGGATGGTTTTTGTTGCATTGTCATGAAATCAATGGTGTCAAAGTTGGCATTACTTCCTCCATGTTGAGAGCCATGATGAGCTCATTGGGAAGGTTGTCTTGAATATCTAGGAGGTGATTGTCTCCTACGATGATTATATCGAGAAGTCCTTCTTCCTCTAGGACTAGGTGAATCTTGATGGGGTCCTCAACCTTCTTCTTGGACTTGGTGAGGGAGTAGATGGTGGAGAGTTGGTTCCACTGTAGGTACCCATATTGTTGAATTGATCATGGAGTTGTTGCGCTAGGAGCCTATCTCATTCTTCTTGTGTGACTCTTCTCCTTATGTCTCACAAAGCTCATTCCTCATCCTCAAATTATTTGAAACTTTATTCCTTAGCATCTTGTTCATCCAAGAAGGCTTGTTTCTCCCTCTCAATTCTCTTCAACCTATCACTTGTGTATTGTGAGGTGTCTCTAAGTGGAGAAGGTTGTCTTGAATGTCTGGATACATTAGCTGCATTGATATGAGCATCACCAGATTTGTTGTTTTGGTCTTCATGTTGTGACCATGTATCTGAGTGAGCTTTCCTATGATGTCTCTTAGTTCATTGATGAACATCTAGATACCTTGTGTTGATAGGAGGTGATATAGGTGGACCATCAGAAGAAGACCCAGTGGACATCGCATCACCCCTATGTCATTGGAACATGTCATTAAGAGTTTGATTCATTGCTTCTCTTTGTTGTCTAGTGAAGGTGTAAATCATATCCATATTTGAGGAACTAGGTGCTAAAGAGGTACTCAATTCGTTAGGATTACTCTTTGGGTCAAAACTAACCTTAGACTCACTCTTAGGGGATTGATCGAAAATAGGTTCCTTTCCCTTTCGCTGTTGATGAGTCTTGACTAAGGGTAACTGATTAAAGAAAACCAGGGGTCATTTTTCTTGATTCACTTGGTACCTTGTTGTAATTGACATGAAAGAAAATGAGTCTTGATGATAAGGTGACCTCTAAGAGTGTTAATCACCAAACTAGGATAATTAAAGTTCTCTAATGTCCCAAAAGAGATGGACAGATAGAAATTGCAAATGGCATTACCAACACTATCAAAGAGGTGTTAAAATCAAAGGATCAATATCCTTGCACATTTGAATCAGGAGGATGGACTTAGCAAAATTGTATAATTGAAATTGAATTTGAGTGGAAATGATTTGGACAAAAAGAGTACTAGAATTATCCAAGAACATTACTAACAACTCTAGAGATATACTTTCTCAATAGGAATAATCTTCTAACTTGACAATTCTTCCCATAGTGACTTTGTAAATCAAATGACACTACCCCTAGAGGGCTAAAATAGAAATTCAAAGTAAAGACAAGCTTCCAACGACAAGATAAGTTACCTTCCTAAAGACCCAGCCAACTAAAAGCAACTGTGAAATGACTGAAACTAGGTATACATCAGAAAATTCTTAGGCGACACTTTCTAGGCTAACCAAGTGACACTTTAAGGCTAGGCGACAATTCACGCAATACAGGGTGACACTTTCCAAGCTAACAATGCACCACTTTCTAGGAAAGTGAGGTGATAGTCGTATAGGGACAAACTGTCACATGATAATTCTTAGAATAGGGTGTGACAACATTTTAGTGTCGTATGACTCTTTGACCAGTGAATGTCAAAATCTCAGTTTTAAGGCCTATTTTTTCAATATTTTTAGTTTGAGGGTTGATTTTTCAATTCCAATCACAATGACAACAGTAAATTGATAGGTTTGCAAATAGTATGAGATCAAACATGTCTTCAAGCACTTGAAACAAGGGCAAAAACAACCTTGCCAAGACAAACACTTGTGATATCAAAATAGAAAAACACCCTATGAGTACTGCTGATTGTTTGAATGTTCAAGAATGTTAACACTAGTATTACACAATCGAAGACACTTCAAGAAATTTCTATCCTAGAAAGTCAAGGCTAAATACTTAACAACTTGGCCCACACTTGATGCTCCCTTGCCTCAAACAAAGTGGTTGCCCACAATAGATATTGGCTTTGTCATGGAAGTGCCAAAGACACAACTAAAGGAGCACATATGGTGAGTAATCTTGGGGTGATCTGGGTTATTCCACTTGGATCAATCCTTGCACCAAGAAGCTAAGTAGCAAAAATAGGATGGCCTCTATCGATGGTTCTTAGTAAGGGTTTCCATTCATAATACCCCTCTTTCTCCTCATAAAGGATTGGGACCTCGCGGCCTCAAGAGTACCTTAAGCATTCTTGCTCAATAATTTCCTCATGGTCACAATCCCACAAGTACTCACATCAAGAGAAGAAAAGCACTGCATTTACCAAGGTTTTGTGTCCTTGATAGCCTTGAGTTTATAGTGGGTTGGAATAGCCGGCAATAAGCTTGTCCCCACTTGGGTCATTCCTCTTGATTCTCAAGAGCATGCCTGCTAAAAGATTCTAACAATCTAAACAAAAATTGGATCAACTTATGAGATTCAAGAATTTTGTCTCACCACAAGGGTGAAGAGCATACTCCCCTTATCTCAAAGCTTTTTCCCAAACACACCAAGCAAAGGTTCAATTACCCTCTTGCTTTCAAAATCCAAAGATGAGTCAAGATTTTCTGGTTCACCACAAGGGTGAAGAGCATACTTCTCCTACCACCCAAGAATTCCTACAACAAGATATTAAGTGCCTATGAAATGAAACAACTAGTATATGCTGCACTCAATACAGAAAGCAATTAAACAAGCACTTGATTTGGGTGCATTTGAAGCTTTGACATGCATTCTTTTAGCAAAATATTTCAAGCAAATGCACCTACAACCACAACTTGTTAGGCCAACAAGGTTAAAACAATCCAAAATCCAATTAGCTCTAAGCAATCCACTATCAAAAGTATTTAAAGCACTAAAGGTGGAATACTTAACTCGCCAAGTAAATGTGAAGTGAGTCCAAAAAGTGGAAAATTTAACTCTTCACACAAACTCAAAGCAAGTCAACACCTTAGAAAACTAATGAGATCAAGAAAGCATAAAAAGGAAGAATTTGTGGAACACTTAACACTCTTTTCAAGTAGACCCCTCCCCTATGTATGAATGTTGACCTTGCATCCAAAGGGAGGAAATGAGGGGTGATTAGAAATAAGCGAGTCCAACACCCAATGTAGCCAACAAGATCAATCAAAAGTACTCCTCAAGTGAGTGTGAGGTGAGTCCAAAAAAGTGGAACATTTAACTCCTCATACAAACTCAAGGTGAGTCCACACCTTAGAAAACTAATGAGATCAAGAAAGCATAAAAAGGGGGAAACTTTGTGGAACACTTAATGCTCTTTTCAAGTAGACCCCTCCCCTATGTATGAATGCTGACCTTACATCCAAAGGGTAGAAATGAGGGGCGATTAGAAATAAGCGATTCCAACACCCAATTTAGCTAACAAGATCAATTAAAAATACTATAAAGTTTCTTATCAATACTACTCACAAATGAAAAAGGGTTGAATCAATGGAATTTTTAACTTTCCAAGCAAACATAGAGTGAGTCCACAAAGTGGTGCATTTAACTACCTATGTAAACAAGGAATGAATCCATGCCCCCAATCACTCAATGAGATATTTGATATTGGAAACCAAGAAGCATTCACTTACACCAATTTGTAAAAACAAATCTATGTTCTTTCATTCACCATTAAGAGCATAAAAGAGATGTGCCTATGAAAGCAAGTAAACATTCAAGCCAAACACATGAGAGATTATTTTTAGATCCAAAATCCAAATGAAATCTATCTAACCATAGTAAATCAAATAGATTAATCTAAACTCAGCCAAAAAGGTCTAAAAAAACTCACTGTCGGGTACAAGTGATAGCTGAATGTGCACAGGTGGCAACAAAATGTGCACAGGCAACAATAGAATGTGCATAGGTGCAAGCAGAATGTGCACAGGCAACAAAAAAATGCACATAGGTGACAACAAAATATTCACAGGCGCGAACAAAATGCTCAAAGGTGTGAACAGAATGCTCATAGGTGTGAACAGATTGCTCATAGGCATGAACAGAATGCTCATAGGCATGAATAGATTGCTCACAGGCATGAATAGAATGCTCACAGACATGAACAGATTGCTCACAGGCATGAACAAAATGCTCAAAGGCATGAATAGAATGCTCACAGGCATGAACAAATTTCTCACAGGCATGAACAGATTTTTCGTAAGTGGTGTTCCTCCTATTTGCGCAAAATTGATGAAAAAGTGACGCTAAAAATATACAAAACTTGATAAAAATGCAGAGAATGAGGCTCAAAGCCCCACGGTGGGTGCCAGAAATGTACACACAAAAGTAGTGCACTTCTATGAATCCTTACAATCAAGAACACTCAAGAATGAGGTCTCAAAAATTGATCCATAGCTCTCTATGTATGGAGTTGCAAGATTTAAAATTGCTCTCAGCTAGAGCTATGAAGCTAATAACCTTGCTAGTCAACCACACAATGAAAGATTCAAGTGAAGACAAGGGCAAGAGTGCCAATATCTCCAAGAATATAAATGGAAATGCAATGCAATGCAAGCTAAGAATGAAGATGCAAGCTAAGCTAAATGATAATAATGCAATGCTTGAAAGGAAATCTAATCTATAAAAGGAAAGTGCAAACTAGACTATGAAAGGAAAGTACAAGTCTTACAATCCCTCCTAATTAAGCTATGTAAGATTAATCTATAGCATAAAGGAAATCTATACTAAGAATGCCATGATTATGCAACTATGAAATCAAACTAAATGAAATGCAACAACAATGTCTTCAAAGCTTGGATGCAAGGATGTCTTCAAAGAGCTCCAAATGACCTAGAAAACCTGCATCATAACATTAGCATAAAACATGAATGGATATCTATATAAATGAAGAAGAGAGCTCTCCTTTTATAGGAAATAAAAAAGGAATGGACCATGGAGATTAAGAGGCAAAAGATTTAATCAACGGTGGAGCATCAAAGAGGAGCAATCCATGTGCCCAAATATCCTCCAATGAGAAAATAAGAGTTGAATTTTGTGTCCATATAAGACAAAAAGTGCTTTTTCCCTTTTTATAAAATAAGAATAATGCTTTATTTGTGCAACTTAGGATAAGAGGAAAAGTGGGGGCTTTTTTATTTAATAAAAGGGGAGGAAATATTCCTTTTAAATAAATAAAGACTTTAGGATAAAATGGTTAGCCCAAGGAATAATTGAAAATGATAAAATAGGATTTGATCAAGGAAATTGATATAATTGAAAAAAATGTTGATTTTTCAAAATATTGATTGAGGGATTTGATAAATTCCTGAATGGAGGCCCAAAGTCTAGGTGACCATTTTAGGGTGCATACAGCAGTATGCCCAGAGTTATTGCATTTTTGACATGTGATCTTTGCTATTGTTTCTTTTCTGATATAGTCTTGCATATACCTAGACTGATAAGGTTTTCTGCAATCTTCTTTCTTGTGTCCATAATCATAGCAATTAAAGTGGTAACTGGTAAAGGGCTTAGAGTTACCTTTACTTCTACAATCTCTTTTCATGTGCCCAAATTTTTTGCATATGAAACATCTGCCTCTAAAACGTTTGAATTGTTCTTTGGGTTCTCCATGAGTAGGTTTCTCCTCAGGAGTAGGTCTTTCTTCTATTTTTGTTTTATTTTCTTCCTCTTGGGTTTTTGAACTTTCTGCTTCGTTGAATCCAACTCCAGACATATCTCCTTTAGGATTTTGTCTTTCTCTTTGTTCATCAATCTTATCACTGATCATTTGTAACTTCTCAATGTGTAGTTTGGCTTGAGTGAGTTCACCTTTAATGATCTAATTATATTTTTACAATTCTTGATATTTATCTTTATATTGGTCAAGTTCAGTTTTCATTTCACTTATCTTCTTGGTAGACTTATTTAGTAGTTCTTCAACTTTGTTTCTTTCATCCTTTTCATGTTGAATTTATTTAATCATCAACAGAATGATTTGTTATTTTTCTTGTTCTAGCTTTATTTTCTTTGATGTGTCATTGTCTGAATATTATTTGACCTTCTCCACAAGGTCTTGCCTCTGACTCTTTGCAATCTCAAGTTGTTCTTTTAGTTTCCTCATGAAGCCTTCTGCTCTTCTTAACTTAAATTTTAGTTCACCGTTCTCAGCTTTCATCTTATCTAGATCTTCTATTACAGCCTCAAAGTTCTCTTGAAAATATCCTAAATCCATTATGATCTCCCTTAAGCTATTAGGCTTTATCTCCAAGGGCCAATAGCTCTGATACCAATTGTTAGAATTAGATAATACTGAGAGGGGGGGTGAATCAGATTACATAACTTTGATCTTTTAAACTTCAAGTAATTATAAATAATCCAAAGTAATGCATAAATGAAAAGGACATATAAACATAACACATTACTCATAACACCATGATTTCTTCTCAAGGAAACCCTGGTCAAAGGGAAAACCCCAATGGGGATGGTACCCATAAATATGCACTAACATATAGTATCTATGTTAGGAGATCTAGCTTTGTTAGGAGCTGATTGTTACATAGTACTGTATCATCAAAAAATGAAAGCAATTCCATTTAAGATAGGTTTATCCCTCTAATTAGGTAGCGTGGGGTCATGTAAAATGCCTCGGGTAGGTCCCTAGCTTGAATCTAGCTTTTCTCCTCACTCTGCCCCTTTCTCCACCTTCTTTCTACACTTTTCTGGCATTCTGGACTGAGATCATGAGATCTGGGACCTCAAGGTCAAGGTAAAATTTCTAGGTCAAAGTCAACCTTGAATCTAACCTAGGTCAAAGTTGACCTTGACCTTGATCCCAGGTTCAAATTTCAAGATTCCATGATTTCTGGATGTCAGGTTTCAGAAAGATTTATTTTCCCGCTTCTGGGTCGGCTGTTTCATATGTCAAAATGGTAAACCCTTAAATTGTATTTAATTTAGGTCCATTTCTAGGGGTTAAGAATTAATTGTAATTTAATTCCCCAATGTTGGCCCCTCTAGAAGTTTGTACCCTAGACCACTATAAAAGGAAGCCTTCCTCTCTCATTTTCACATCCACTTTTCATGAACAAGCCTTCAAGGAGACCTTCATGATAAAGAAAGAATTTTCAATCAAGGAAGCCTTCAGGTCATCTTCATCCAGTCAAGCATTCACATTCTCTATTGAAGATCAAGGATTCAAGCATTCAAGCCTTTGAAGGTATTTGGTTCATGAATTCAAGATTCATCATTCAAACCCTAGATCTATCCATCATGGTGGTGTGATATTCCTTCAAGATCCTTTGTTCATCTTCAAGATCTATTCATTCATTCTTCAGGGTGGATTCTAAGCATACCTTCATAGAGGTTTTGATTCATATTTATGGTTTTAATTTACATTTTTGAGTCCAAGATTTCATGTCAACATACTTGTTTACATTTCAAATACAATTGCATATCTATTGAATATCATAGCTTCATTGTTAGATCTACTTCTACTGCTTGCTAGCATTCTCATTTCAATTCCATTATTAAGGTTGATTCCAAACTAGGGTTTGACCAAGGAAAACCCCTCATCCAAACAACAAAACCATTTTTATTTTAGGTATAAGTGCGAGACGACAAATATCAGTGCAGATCTAGATACCCTTTTTGGTGAACTTCTAGGATCCGCAAACAAAATTTTTGTCGGAGTTGTTTCAGGTCAAGGTCAAATTTTAGTGGGGGTCAAGATTGTACCCTGGGGTATGATCTTACCCCAATCACAAGGTCAAAGTTGACTTTTCTCCAAAAGATAGAGGTTTTCTAGATTTTCTCTGTCTCTGCATTTTTAGGCCAGATCAGGTTGCAGAATCTCCTGAAACTGTACACAGGCATCAGAAAATAGTCTTTTCTAGATTTTCCCTATTTTGAGGTTAGTGTTTATCTTCAATCCATTTCAATATTTAATTACATATTTTCTATAGTGGACTATAGGGTTTTTCTCCTTTCTTCATATTCCCTATAGATTGATTCATTTATGCATTGATCACTTCCTTGTGATTGATCAATTTGGATCTCTCCTTTGGGAATTTGGATTAGGAATAGATCCTATATTCCCCCACACATTCAACACATTATATTTCACACTCTCATTTCCCAACACAAACCAATTTTATCCTTTACATTTTGGTGAACCCGGCAAGCTTACCCCTTTCTTTTGTGGAATTAGATGCCCTATTGTGTTATATTTCCCTTTGTATTATCTTGTGTGTTCACCTTCATTTTACATTTTGGTGAACTCACAATAGACAACTCTTTCTTTTTGGTGTTTGATCAGCTTTTTCATTTCAAAGATAATATAAAAAAAATCATATAAAGAAAAAATATTTCTTGCACTATGAAGATTTTTAAGATGCTTTGGTGTGTGCTTATTTTCTTTATTATTCTCCTCTTAGCATCTCTTTATTAAACTTATGATGTTTATGAAAGTATCATTCATTTTGTTATGTTGGTTCCCCTTCATCTTTCACTTGCCTATGCTTTTGTGAAATTGATCGATACTAGTCTTCCTACTTTTAAAGCTTTCATTAACAATTTATGTGGTGGACTTATTACTCTTTTGGATTATGTAAAAAATTGCGTAGATGATACACCATCTCCTAATCTTCCTAATCCCAATCTTATCATCCCTAGTTTGGTTCCTAACCTTCCTAATCCTAATTTGGTTCCTAACGTTCCTAATCCTAATCTGATGCCTAATATACCTAATTCCCTATCTTCTAATCCTAGTTCTTCCCATACTTATGATGGGATTCAATCTATTGTTCATGATGTAGATGTGCAAGAATTATTTGATTTACCTTCTCCTCCAATCCACTGTGATATTAAAGGAAAGGGTAAAGAAACTTCTTCTCAACCTATTATTCCATCCTATACAACATTTACTCATAAACATGACAAGCAATCACCTCCTGTCAAAGCCTTATATGATATGTACACTATAGGATATAATATGGTGACTAAACAAGGTTATAAAGGTTTTGGGCTTGGTGTTAACGAACATGGTATTAAATATCCGGTTCATATATCCCCTAAACAAGATATGCATGGTTTTGGTTGTTCACAATCTCAATTCAAGATAGTTGATTTTTCTTGTCATCCTCCTCTTCATGTTCTTCTCCCTACGCCTACATTAGATTACCCTGATACTCCTCAAGATGTAGCTAAGAAGGTATATGTTCAGTTGATGAAATCCAAGAAATAAATCTTTAGACCTATGCCAAAATATGCTCTATCCAAGTAAAAATGTCCTTTTCATTATAGTAATACACATTTACTTACTGATTGTGTACATTTCAAGTTATATGTTAGAGAAAGAGCTACTTTAGGAATTATATCTCACTCTCATGCAGTTTTACAATTCCTTCATAACTTTGATAGGGAGAAACCCCTTGACTTTTCCATAATATAGCTTTTTTTTTATCCTCTTGTCTCATGACTGGGGGGTAAGAGGCATGTATTCCAGTCTTCTAGGATCCATTGGGATCTTGGAATATATTTTATCCTGAGCTTAATTGGTATTCTTTTTACTCTTCTTTCCTTCTTCTCTATGGTTTTAGCATTATGTTTATAACCATCCATAGATTTGATTTTATATTCAAGATATATTTTTAAAGACATTTTTTTTGCAAAGGTATCCCTTTCTTTCATTCCTGGGGGGAAAGGTTCTTCCTTCTTTCTCTTTGTCTAGGGATTCTCTTTCCTTAGCTTAGTGGCATTTGTTTATCTAGCAATATTGTTTCATTATACTGACGATGTTTTGATCATGGATTAATGAGAGATTGTCATCCTAGGTCATCACCTCTCCTTTATTTTTTAAATTATATTCTTTCTAAACTCTTTCCCTTGCTTTGGTGATTAGAGTTGTTTCCCTCAATTGAAAGATTCCTCTACCTCCTAGTTATAGGAGGCTTGATAATTGAATCTTTGTTCCCATCTAGTTTATCTTTGAAAGATGATATTTTATCTAAAAGCACTCCTCTATGGTGGGGGTCTTGTTGATAAGATATATTTCTTTGAGGATCCTTTTCCATGTGTGACATATCCTTTTCATGATCTTATCTATACTCTTGGATGTAGGGGTTAATACCCTTCGCTCGGAATATAGTATACATTGTTGTTAAACAAGATATCTCCTTACATTGTGAAGTTGGTATCCTCTTTCTCTTCCTTATCATGTCTAGTAGACAACCACAATAAGGAGGGGGACATGTATAGGGTCTCCCTTGTACTATAGTTTTTTAGTTATGTGCGAAATCCTCTGAAGGTAATGCACATAAGTTGCTAAAAACTGAAGGGACATAGATTTTAAAAATTTTCAATATGCTAAATCCTCATAAGGTAACGCACATAAGTTTCTAAATCCTGAAGGGACATGCATTTTCAAAATTTTCAATATGCTAAATCCTTTGAAGGTAACGCACATAAGTTTCTAAATCCTTAAGGGACGAGCATTTTTAAAATTTCAAATATGCTAAATCTTCTGAAGATAATGCACATAAGTTGCTAAATCTTGAGGAGACACGCATTTTATATTCCATGGTGATAGAAGAAGGTGGATCTATGGGTATTCCAAAATCCATCAAAAGACACATTACAATTGCAAGGCACAGGTTTTTGCATGAACGATCAGGTTTGGCCACCTATTGGGCTCTCCCTCCTTGGTGATTCATGGTAAGATGCACATCTTACTAGGCAAGGTAATCACTTTCTCTTTTCTCTATTTTCTCTTTCACGCTAGTAGGACTAGATCATGAAGCTATGTTATTTATAGTGTTTCTCTTATCTTTCTTATGTAATCATTTATGCTCTTATGATATCTTTCCAAACATGATATTAGTATAGGAAACTTTTCTTAGCGAGGTTTCCTTTGCTGATTGATTTGGGTTTGTACTAACCCCCTTTCTTTTTGTGTTTTTTTAGTTTCTTTTTATTTTCGCACCCTTGTGCGTGTATATTGAGTTAGAATCCTTATCTTGGGGGCTTCCATCCTTAGCTAAGTGTTATTCTATCTCGTTGCAAATCGACATGGATCTCTTCTTTCTTCTCCTTTACCAAGAGTTTGCATCAAATCCATACTCTTGCTAAAGTGGGGGATAAATGTATCATCAGAAAATGGAAGAAATTCCATTTAAGATAGGTTTATCCCTCTAAGTAGGTAGTGTGGGGTCATGTCAAATGCCTTGGGTAGGTCCCTGGCTTGAATCTATCTTTTCTCCTTACTCTGCCCCTTTCTCCACCCTCTTTCTGCACTTTTCTAGCATTCTGGACTGAGATCCTGGGATCTGGGACCTTAGGGTCAAGGTTGACTTTCTAGGTTAAAGTGGACCTTGACTTTGACCTAGGTTAAAGTCAACCTCAATCTTGACCCCAGGTTCAAATTTCAAGATTCCATGATTTTCAGATGTCAGGTTTTAGAAAGATTTGTTTTTCTGCTTCTGAGTCGGCTATTTCGAATGTCGGAATGGTAAAACCTTAAATTGTATTTAATTTAGGTCCATTTATAGTGGTTAAGGCTTAATTGGAATTTAATTCCCCAATGTTGGCCCCTCTAGAAGTTTGTGCCCTAGACCACTATAAAAGGAAGCCTTCCTCTCTCATTTTCACATCCACTTTTCATGAGCAAGCCTTCAAGGAGACCTTCATGATCAAGAAATCATTTTCAATCAAGGAAGCCTTCAAGTGATCTTCATCCATTCAAGAATTCAAATTATCTATTGAAGATCAAGGATTCAAGCATTCAAGCCTTTGAAGGGATCTGGTTCAAGCATTCAAGATTCATCATTCAAACCCTAGATGTATCCATCATGGTGGTGTGATCTTCCTTCAAGATCCTTTGTTCATCTTCAAGATCTATTCATTCATTCTTCAAGGTGGATTCCAATCATACATTTAGAGAGGTTTTGATTCATATTTATGGTTTTGATTTACATTGTTTAGTCCAAGCTTTCATGTCAACATAGTTGTTTACATTTCAAATACAATTGCATATCTATTGAATATCATAGCTTCATTGTTAGATCTACTTCTACTACTTGCTAGTATTCTCTATTTCAATTCCATTATTAAGATTGATTCCAAACTAGGGTTTGATCAAGTCAAACCCCTCATCCAAATAAAAAAACCATTTTTCTTGCAGGTATAGGTGCAAGATGATGAATATCAGTGCATATCTGGATACCCTTTTCAGCGAACTTCCTGGATCTGTGAATAGAATTTATATCGGAGTTATTTTAGGTCAAGGTTGAATTTTAGTGGGTGTCAAGATTGTACCCTGGGGTAAGATCTTACCTCAATCCTGAGGTCAAAGTCGACTTTTCTCTGAAAGATAATTTTTTTTGGGGATTTCTTTGTCTCTACATTTTCAGCCCAGATTAGGTTGTAGAATCTCTCGAAACTGTCCGCAGGCATCAGAAAATAGTCTTTTCCAGATTTACCCTATTTTGAGGTTAGTGTTTGTCTTCAATCCATTTCAATATTTAATCACATATTTTCTATAGAGGACTTTAGGGTTTTTCTCCTTTCTTCATATTGTCTATAGATTGATTCATTTATGCATTGATCACTTCCTTATGATTGATCAATTTGGATCTCTCCTTTGGGAATTTGGATTAGGAATAGATCCTATATTCCCCCACACATTTAGCACATTATATTTCACACTCTCATTTCCCATCACAAACCAATTTTATCCTTTGCAAGTACATTTTCTTATTAGAGGAATACAAAACCCTGTTAAGGGTATACAAAATACTTGGTTAAAGGTGGTGAGCACATAACTCTTACAATCAGAATTTGTCACAAAAAGAGTTCTCAAAAAGGGGGGAACAATACAAGCACCTATCTTGCTTAGATAGTTCCATTTATTGCTTAGCCTCTAACTTATCTCACATATGATCTCTGCTCTTTTCTTCACAAACTTACTCCATCATCATAACCATATCAATATCTTGTTCACACAAAAACACTCCATACTTATACAAAATCAGTCTTCCACTCAGCTTGATAATTACCATACAAATCATATCAATAACTCATGCTAATAATACTTATGGAGTTAGCACTCTTACATGATCAAAGAGTCAGAAATATTCTTTATTTATTATTTTAGCACGTTACCATATCCATTATACCCTCCTTAATCATCACAGTTGTTCATGTACCTTGTTATACTATTTTTCTATCTTTGCATACCTTTCAAGCACTGTGTCTCATAGATATGGTAACCAAAGCTTATGTGATTTTAATTGAAGCATTCATACATCCCAAAATACCTCCAGTTAACTTCTTAGACCATTATACCTCATGGAACTTCATCGCTGACCAAAATTGTAGCACTGTATCCAGTTGACCTGATTCCATACTTAGTCATTTTCATGACTATGACTCCAGTCAATATCCACAGTATGCGATCACTTTAACATAAGTGTTTCCATAAATGAAAACCCTCACGTGATTCCTAGTGCTCCAAAACATCACATACCAACACTCCATACCCTCTATATAATGCTAAAAATATGAGAGTAAAAACCTATTGAATACAATACATTTGTAGACAATAAATAAATGGAGTCAAACATATATTGAATGAACATGTTTTATTTGTTTTATTATTTTAGGGTTCATAACCATAGTTTTTCATTTCCATCATCATAGGGGGGTGTAATGTATTTTTTTCATTTATCATTCATACCTTCAATAGGAATGATATTAGAATCTATGAGGTCTTAGATAACATGTTTCAAACAATTTAACACTTCTTATTGTTATGGCCTGATCGATGATGGTATTGACAAAAGAATTTGAAATCATGAGAAGCTAGTAAATATTTTGAAGGGTCAATTGGTTTAACGAGAGAAAATTTTAAAACATTAGCTTTAGTACACTTCAATAAAACATTATGCAAATGTTCAGAAATAGCTATGAAATTGTAACATGGTTTGAATATAGACGACAAAGGAGCCACACCTATTATAGCTTCCACTTTTGTATTAACATTGTTGGAATAATTGTTGATCTTAATGTGGCCTTTTTTGGGGATTTTTAAACTTTGGGATGATTTATGAGAAGAATAAGTTTATTCAACTTGAGACATTAGAGTAGAGGACTCAAAATGGGCCACCCAAAGTTGATAATTATGAAGCACTATACATAAATGGGTAAAAAAATTAAACTCAAGAAACAATAACTTATCTCTACTGTATATTTAAAAATTAGAAATGAAAATATATACGGACACTTGATAAGAAATTTGATGATGAGAATATTTGAATCTACCAGTAAAGTTACTCAATTTTTCATTAATACCTTATTACAATGAATCAAATTATTTAAATAAATTTGAGGATGAATATTATTTTTGAATTTCTGAATGAAAGAAATAGAAGTTTTTTGAAATGAGTCAATAGAATAAGGAGGCAAAGAGAAAAATCATTGTACACGCATATCTCTAAATATCCCAGTAAAAGCATTATCCATAATCCTATGATCATGAAAGAAGTCACTACACAAGGTTTGAAAATTTTTACTGAGTCAATGGATCACCTTTTCCTTTGTATTTCTTTGAGGTAGGTAATTCCATGTATTGAAGGATGACGGTATGAATTATTTCATGGAATAATGGGCTAGAAATTTCTCAATTATGGATGTTGTATTTGGATTGGGTGATGGAAGCAAGTTAAATTTGTAGGGGTGTAACTCTTTGGAAAATATTTTTAATGGTTTGATTGGTAGATATGTTAGTTTTGGACATGTGGGATAATTATGGATGTATAATATTATGGGATAGTGATGGAGCATCATAATATGATATTTGGAAATTGTGGTAATAAGCTATATATGATGGTTTGGAAATAAATATGACACTCACAAGAGGATGTATGTTAGAATTAGGAATCCCTCCAAAACTAACATGTGTAGGATTCACATTTTGAATAGATGTAGCCATAATATATAGAGTATAGGTAGGAACATAAGGTAATGATTGGAATAGGAATGCAATTATAAATATTATGAATGGAAAGAATACGTGCTTCAACATATCTTTTGATAGGTCCTTGAGATTTTCACCAATAAGATGGGATATGTCATGCGATAATTCAACACTATGTTCATCATTATAAATTAAATTCCTCACTTTTTCAACTAAGTGGATTGCATCACTATCAAAGTGATCTTAACTAAACCAGTGTTTAGAATTTTGGTTTAGTTAAGATCACTGTGGGTTTCCACATTAAATAATTGTGTTACATGTTGTGAATGATTTGTGTGAATGATTTACTAATCATTATAGTTTATTTACTATTGTCAATAAATAGTGAACTATATTTTTACTGAGATTCTACCGAGTTAATCAGAGAATTTTTTTTAAGGTATTTGGGATTAGGGATTAATGATTCACCCCGCTCTCTATAATCCAACACATGGATGGTTTAAAATAAACCATGATGGTACAACTAGGTGTAATAGGGTGGCTACTATTGGAGGTATAATTAGAACTCATGATTGTGGGATGGTGTTTTCTTACATTAGGAATTTGAAGGAAAACACCAATAACCAAGTAGAAGGAAGGGCTATGCTTTGGAGTATTAAATTTTCCCTATCCATGGGAACTAGGTCTTTAGAGGTCAAAGGGGATTCACAGTATATTGTTAATGATGTGAAAGGAGAAATTAAATAAAGTTGGCCCACTCAAAGAATTATAGTAGAAACCAAAGGTCTTATTATGGGGATGGAGAGATTTGTCATCAAACACTCTTATTAAGAGGGGAATGTAATTGAAGATGAAATGGTGGTGTGGCTTGACATTGTTGGGCTTAGGTGATGGTGTAAAATTAAAAATATGTCTAGTCATATTGGGTATATGATTAGAGAAAATCTCATAATAAATCAATAATTCTTGTGAGGATTTCCTACTAGAATTAGACATACATGGTAGTTATGGAGGGCTATAATAAAGTTCTCCTTTTCTTTCTTAAAAGGTTGGCTACAAAGTTGGATTGAACAATCGATATAGTAGAGGACTATTATAATTTTCTTATTATAAAAAGGTTGATGATAAATAACAAGGATAAAGTGCTAGAGCTCATAATTATGATGAGTATGAATGAATTCAAAACCTGTGTAGTTTTACATTATTGCACAAGAAATCCTAGGTAATGTAAGGATTTTTAAATGGGCACAATGTTGACCAAAAAAGTAATTTAAATGTCTTTGGGCACATTGTCAAACAAAAATCATTAGATGGAGAGAAAATTTGGCTAGGTCTATATGCATATTCACAAGTATCATATAAAGAGTCTAATAGGGGTGCAAAGGATATCTTCAATGTCATAAGGATGAGAAAAATAAGACTGGATTATGAAACACTTGCAAAAGGGGCCTATGGTTTTGACATAAATCAAAAGGTATACCCCAACACATTGGGTGTGGACTTGGCTCATAGTGATGCTAGCATGGCTAATTGGGACTCAATAGGTTAGACAAGAATCCTTGGTGACTTTATTGCAATTTTTAAACTTGGGGAATGGAAAAAAAAAAAGGGACAAAAAGGTAAATAACTTTAGGGTGAAGTGCTACCAACAATAATTTGAATCATGGACAGTCATTCGGTGCTTCATTCTATCAATCGAGAGTCGAAGCATGTGAGATGTGCAAAATATATGGTACAGGAGTTTGACACTCACTAAATTGAATCCTTTCACTAGTACATTTGAGGAAAAATTCTGATGGCCATTTGTCGGATTTGAAATGCCTATTTGTCAAAACTTCTACATATGTGTTCGCCAATGTTTTTGCGTTGCAACTTGCGATAGAAGTGCTAACCGTCGATCTTTCGACATCCATTTCCATCAGAATCTAGCACATGAATATGAGCTTTGGTATGGAATTTCCTATGGTAGACCTATCAGAAGTTAGAAAAAACATGTGGCTATCCTGTCAGACATGATTGTCAGAATAGCGACACCTATGCAATGATTCTTTGATAGGAATTATTGGTTTTTTTGTCATTGATGAACTCTTGCTACTGGTGCGTGCTTGTGTATGCTGTGTGTGTCAAACACTTAAGTGTGTGGTTCAAATGGATAAGTGGCTATTCCTTGGGAATTATCTCTAAGCTTCATCATGTAGGGGCCTAGTCATAAGATGTTTCTTTGCTTCTACTATGTCTAGTTGTGTAGTAGTGACAACTATTATCTCACACGACCGTATATAGTGACAAAATGTTTATTCCGAGTGGCTTGCAAAAAATTGTCGGGTGGGTAAAAAGGAATGTATGTTGATGATATATGCATGAAATAAACCAGAGGATATCAGTTACAAAAAGATATAATGTGACACGTGCATCGGTTGCAGAAGGATTGAGAATAGTCTTTTGAATATATATGACACTGACAGTTTTGAAAAAGACACACGTTGATGAGAAAAAAAAATTGCAAGTAGTGGGAGCTGAGAAGGGGATACGGATGTCTGGCATGAATAGGAAGAAAGAGGTATCGGGCTTCTTGAGTGCTACAAATGTAACAGTTCCACAGTGTGGTGCTGATAACCACTACATAATGTGTTGGTTCCTGGATAGGATTTTACACTCCATGAGATACCAATATGCTTATGACTGATTTTAAGGAGTGGTTAGTTCCAAATGTGGGAAATCTATAAGCAATTGGACCAACTATAGGGACAAGACTACCCTCTTCACTTCTAGCTCTGCAAAACCAAGGCAGGTGCACCTGATCCAATAGATATAACTCTGTTCCTTACTCAATACTAGATCTTACAATAGATAACAGTGAGAAAGTACTAAGTAACAACCTATTACTCATTGACTCTCCATCACTGGGTAGAACAACATATAAAGTAAAATAAATAAATATAAAGACTGGTATTAAATTCAATGTTTTTCAGGATTACAATATTCCAATCATTCCATACAAAGATAAGATAGGAAGATCAAGGCCAGTGCCTTATTCATTGGGCAATAGAGTCAAAAAATAGAATGAAAACAACATTGTTTGATGAAAGGTGGGTCTTGAACATAAATAAAAACTACTTCAAATCTTTCCTACTTTCAAAAATCCTTGAATAGATTTAGTAAACATGTATCCAACTCAAAGCAATTTTAATCCAATCCTAGATCAGAACTCAAAGTTCAAACACATACATATAAACCTCAAAGAGACTTAAAAATTTACTGAACAAACTCATAGGAGAGACAAAGATCCAAGATTTATATTAAGTTCACCCTTTAAACATTGCATGCATCAAATCCTGAAAAAAGCTTGCAAAATAACAGTATCAACCTGTACTTCTTCTCTATTTCTTTGATAAAATGATACAAAATTTACAATCCCTGACTGAGTGTTAGGTTTTAAGAATTTCTATCTTTTTCTCCTAAACTCTCAATACCTAGAATGATCATGAAAAATCCTTTATATACAAGGAAATGCAACAAGCTACTGATCATTCTAGGGTTACAAAATTTGACTTAAAAATCTTTACAACAACCTCCAAAATTTACAATAAATACATTGATGGAGTAGATGAGATATTTGAACAGGCAAGTGGGATATTTGCATATGAGCTACCTTTCTTTTTGTCTTCAATGTTGTCCTTGGCTTTCTTTGACAAATTTGATCTACAACATCTTGTTGTCCATCCTATAATAAATGTCTCCATATATCTTACCAACTTTTATAACCAAAAAATCTACCTTTATCCACTTTAAGAAGTTGGTGGAGTATTATCTTTTTGAACATGAGGAATGTACTGATATCTCCACCTATTATATATGTCTTCGCTTGGGAAATCAAAACTGGAAAAGTCAGCCTTTTTCCTTGATAATTTTTCCCACTCATTTTCTATCTGAGTAACCCGCTGCTGAATATTATCAAACATTGATCTAGCACTTATTAATAACTTAATTGTGTTATTGAGGGAAAATGTGTCATCTAGGACACTAGTCACCTTCTCTAACAAGAGTGTATCCATTTCTTCTCTCCATTGATATTCTTCTTTAAATTCTCCCTTGTCTGTGAAAACTGTGGGCAACATCTCATAATTTGAAAGCATCAATTCAGATTTCAACATGCTTGATTTTCTGATGAAATTATCTAAAATAATATCATACTGTACCATTTTCTTTATAACTTGGTGCACTAGCTTAATTAATGGATCAGGGTCTTCTTATCCTTTTGATAACATATGAAATAACTTTACATTGGGAGACCTTTCAATCCACTTCTTCAAAATTGGGGACACTTCTATCTTCTCCTTATTTAAAGCTATAAACAAAGAATTCAACCTATTTACATGATTGTGAAAAATTGAAGGCTTTAAATCAATGGCAAACTGCATGATGGCATCAGTTATTTTCTCTTCATACTTCCTGTTTGCTAGAACTATAGCCCTTTTATTCTCATCCTTCTCCTTCTCAAGTTGCAACCTAGTTTCTTTCAATTTATTTGTCTCTTCTGCTAATCTCTATTTCTCCTAGCTGACCCTTGAATCCAAGTTTGTATCTAGTAGTGGTGAAGGTGGAAATTCAACAATTGGGCTGGATGATGAAACTACTATAGGCTTATCAGCTATCACCAATTGAGTAGACCTATGGTCTAAGGGTCCTAAAAATTGTGCAATTAATTTATCCTTCTAGATTAGCTCAAACTTAAGCTCATTGTAGGATTTGAGAACCATTTCAAATTTGAGCCTAAGCTCTTCCTTCTCTCTAGCATCTTTCTCTGCCACTTGGGCACTAAATTTGACAGTTTCTAAAATCAAATTTGATGCTTCAGCTCTAGATGTCTCTCCAACTCTCTGGACCAATAAGCTTCCTGTATATCCTATAGAGAGATCCTTTCTCTTTCCTTTATTTTCATCTTTATTTAGAGACCACATCACAAGAGCAACATGATCTTCAGAGAAAGAAAATCTGTTTGCAGCTTGTTCAGCATATTCTGTTGTAGTAAGAGTCTTCACTTTGCTTTCTCTCACTTGGTCAAAGACAATTGCATCAACAATGTCCCACTCTGGTAGAATTAGTACACCCGCTGTATGAACCATGGCCCTCCCTTCCTCTGGAGTAATTTTCTCAAATTGTTTGACCATTTCTACCTTGGTCTGATTCTCTATTTCTATGACATCCCTAGCAGGGGACTCTTCTTTCTTCTTTTCACATATCTCCTCAAATTGATTTATTTTCATTCTCCAAAGAAATTGGGAGAATGCCCTGGTTTTAACAAACTTATCATCAGCAAGGAAAGAATATATGGCCTATTTTAGAATAGGGTCCATCTGTTTACCCTCAAACTCTTCTATTGAAAGATCCATGGCCACATCCTTAGGTGCCTCAAGCATTCCTTCCTACAAATCTTCATTAGAAACAAAAATGTTTCCTTCATTTCTTAGTTGCACAAGTTGTTCTACCATCCCATGTTCATCTAATTGAATAGGTGATTAAGAAGGAGAATAAGCCTCCTCTCCTGGTCTTACTTCTTGTTTCTGCCTCTTTGGAGAGGGTCCTTGCACTGCTGGATCATCAATGGGTCTTTTCCCTCTTTAAGTAGAAGGGATATCTTCACTTCTTTACTGTGGTGGTAGGAGAATAGTGTAACCACTCCTTTGCATTGTATAAATTCCCCTCGGGGTCAATTTCATGTCTTTAGGCTGGCCCAAAATTTGCCTAGCCTTCTTAAGGTCTCTCTGGCTCATAGTTGCCCACTTTTCATTAACTGCATGCATGATGCCTTCAAAATGTTCCATAAGGGCATCCACTTTCCTTGCCCATGGTTCAAACCCCTTCAATGGGTTATAAGCTCTGTCAAAATTCTAAATAAAATCTAGAGTCTTCTTGTAAATGACCCATTTCTCTTTCTTGATCTCTTGAGTTTGAAGATCAAACTCATTTCTAATTACATCCTCAGGAAAATTAAATTGATGCTTGATAAGAGCACACCTCACCTTATCTCTAAATACTCCTGAGAGAAAACCCTTAGTATCTACACACCTCACCACTAGCTTGGACATTCTGTAGGGCTGCTAGACCTTATTCAAATGCACCCATCCTCCTTTTGTAATCACATATTGATGTGCAATAGTTATATCTGGGAAAAAGGTTCCCCTTCCATTACGAGTGAGAGTGGACTCTTGCAAATCTCCAATTTGCCTCAGAATTTCTACATATCCCAACTTCAATGGGACTTGATAATGTAAAATATAAGGTGCTACCTTGCAACCATACACTCTAAAAACTGTGGAAACAGGATATAAGATAATATCCCCAAAATTGTGGACAATAGTAATATCCTGGCAAAACTCCTTTGGCCTAATTAGCCTCAGTAACTCTCTTGGAATCCTTGGATGCTCAAAATGTAAAAGAGTTCTAAGTCTAGAGGCAAAATCTCTATAAAAAATAACATAGCTTGCATCAATTCTATCCCGTGATAGAGCTGTAGTCCACAACTACACTAGAAGAATTTCTCCATTCCTTTCCTTTACAATATCTATTGTTGTACCAAAATATTCATCAGCCTTGTATAGAAACATGTGCATGAGCATTGAGTACCACCCAAAAGGTCTAGACACCTTCATATTTTTGATTCCCATTAGCCCCTCATGGATTATATCAACTAAATGAGATACAAAGTAAAAAATAAGGGCTAATTGGGGGTGCAGTGACTGTACCATCATGAACATATAAGGTACTGGCATATGAGTTGCCTCATCATGCCCTAGAATCAAATTCAAAGATTTATAAACTTCATGTGCCCTTCTATTGAATAAGTCTAATCTAAAGGGCTCTGGTGTACTTGCACGGATAGCACACATGGATCCAAACTACTCAAATAATTACCTTAAAGGCCCTATCCTTAGATAATCTCTCTGTGCTTCATAGATTTTAGTAAACTTTGTGAAATCTATCTTCTCTAACCCCATAGATGGGTCATTTAATGAAAATATTTCCCTAATCTCATCCTTTGTGATGCTGATTAGGTCTCTACCATTTATATCCTTGACACACTTTGTCATAGGATCATAGCACCTAGCTATCTAAATTAATAACTCAACATCCATAAAAACACCAGGGACAACCAACTTCCCAATATCAAATTGCCATATATTACTTAAGGGGGCACAAGCATTCCTTTGTGAATAAGCTAACTTGAACAGAATAAGACCGTTATGCTTCTCACCTACCTTGGGATCTCTCATCCAGTTTCCCCTATTATGGAGACCCTCTGCAACTAAGTCTCTAGGGTTTCTTGGAACTAGTTATTTCATCCTAGCTACCCCATTGTGTGAATGTGGAAGTAACTGCATTAAATCCTCAAAAATCACTCTCTTGATATACTTTGTTTGACAAGACAAATTCCTCTTGGGCGGCATTTTGAAACTAGGGCTTTTACAATACTATACGATAACTCAAGAAAAACTCTAAAATACTAACTAGTAACACAAAACCTTTACAAGTCTTTACAGTCCTCAAGAAATCTTAAGAAATAAAAAATTAGACCTACCAAGCACCTGCAGATTCTTTGCTTGAAAATTCCTCGAGAGAAAAATGAGCTCGCTAGAAATGCTTATGTGAATGGTGAATAGAAACAATGATTCAATTTTGATGTATAGCACCTCCAACTGCCTACAATCTATCCACACGTAACACATTAAATTCACCATTACTGAAAGTTGGTGGCCTTAGTTATTCACAGGACTCAAAAAATGTGACTGAGCAAAAATTTGAATTTAGGCCATTGATTTATTTCTTTTCCAGCACATCGGATGGTTGGCAAGTTGACGAGCAAAAACCCTGTTTCCTTTCCCTAAGTTAGTTCTCGACCAATGAGAACATTTTAAAATTGCCATGTGGGGAAACAAAATAACTTATCTTCACTTCATCCAGAATGGACAGGTGTCACCTTGTCACTAAAGCGCAAACCAAAACTTGTCAGAAGAACCAACTCAAGATATAACAACCACTGTAGATGCACTTTGATTAGATGATCATAAGATTTTAATAAAACCTTGGCCCCACTAAACACTTTGAAAACCTTTGACGAATTAGGGGACACCACCTCAGAAACATCAGCAAGCCAAAAAATCCCACCTCATCTATGGTGTCAGAAACACCTGGCAATTGGAACACATCACTAATACCTTGTGCCAATAAAAAAAACCACCTTATCAAAAACTTGAAACAAAGGACCCATCGAATGATCCTCCTTTTTAGACAATATCAACGGTTGTTGCCATATCACTGACCTTAAAGAGTGTGCATCTTATCTCAATGGTATAACGACAACTGTGAGATCTTGTCGTACTTTAATCCTCTAGAAAAGAAAGGCCCCACTATGACACATCATTCATCTAATCATCAAACCACAAAACACCATGTTGTAGAGTACTGACAAGTGGGACATCTATCATCTTTTCTCTCAGTTCAGAAAGGGTCTGACAACCTCCACCTCAAGACTGCTAGCAACCAAAAAGAAACTGACAAATCATCATGACCTGGCACTGTCAGGACCTACCACACAGTTCATTCTTCAAAAGATAATTTGACGATTGTTGCTATACTGTGATGCATAAATGAACAACATCTTGGTCCAACGGTATAATGATAGTCGTAGATCTTGTTCACTCTTTAGAGGCCAGTGCATCACAACATCAGATGGGCCCACTAGGACAGGTGGCACATTGTCACCATTTTGCATGTCAAGGAATCTGACAGAGAGCAGTCTTACGGTGCAATGACAACCACATAATTTAAAAGCTTTATCGTTTATGAAATATTAAACCAAAACTTAGGCTTTAACGAATTTAATTAATAAAAGGGGAATGTGATTCAAAAGCCTAACCACTCACCACATAAAATAAAGAATAAAGAGGGTCAACAAAATAGCACATGCTTTTAAAGGATTAGTGGGCCAAAAAGGTAATGTGAAAACATAACATGACCTAGGAAGAATTAGGGCTTGGGTAAAACTTAGGGTTTTTCAACATGAAGAGTAATATCATTAGGTCATCATCCTGGATCATTTCACAGAGCTAAAAATTTTGTATAGTGATAATAGTGGCTCTTTCTTGGGGATGTGTATCTCCTGCAGATACAATGAGAAAACCAAAATCTCTTGGAATAGTAGACTAGATAAAAAATTGCAAACAAAAGACAAGGAACTATATACAGAAAGAACCAAAGGTTGAAAAGGTTTCTTTAAGAGAAATATAACTTTAAGAATTGACCATGAACTAGCAATTCCATGAGCTCACTTGTTAAACTTTTCAACAGATAAGAATTCATTCCCCATTTGTCTTCAATAATATATGGTCCTAACCAGATGGGATCAAATTTCCCATGTTTTCTTTTATCTTCTAGTCTTGCATTCCACATCATAATCATGTCCCCCTTTATAAAATTTCTCTAAGAAGTCCTTTTTTCATACAAGACTTTACACTGGGCCTGCATCCTTTCATTCTTTTCATGTGCTTCATTTCTTACTTCATTGAGTTGAATGAAATCATTCATTCAGACTGTCATATCTTCTTCTATATCATCATCATATGCCTAAATGAACTGGTACATTTGTAACAAATTGTTTTGGGGTAATCTCACATTTATTCCATACACCAATTCAAAAGGGGCATACCCTATTGCCTTTTTAACTGTAACTCTATCAGCCCATAGGGCTTGTAACAATTTGGAATCCCAAGCTTTCTTGTTTTTATCCAAGACTCTTTTCAAAATTTTGACCAAACTCTTATTGCTAGATTATGCCTGGGCATTACCCTGTGGATGATATAGAGAGGAATATGAGATTGTTATTCCATTATTTTGATAGAAATTAACAAATTCATCTGACCTAAAACACATTGCATTATCCACAACTATGGATTCTGGGCAACCAAATCTTGTGAGAATTTTTTGCATCATAAAATCTATCACCACTTTGCTAGTTTCTCTTCTTGTAGGGATTGCCTCAACCCACTTGGTGAAATATTCAGTTGCCACCAGGATGTAAGAATGTCCACCACTGGACTTATTAGGAATTTCACCAATAAAATCCATACCCCACTTCTGGAAAGGAGTCTGAATAGAAACAGGTTTAAGAGGCAAATTTCCACCAAATTTCAATTTTCCAACAAATCTTTGACAAGGATCACATTTTTTAACAAATTGATGGGTATCTTTAAAAAGTGAGGGCCACCAAAAACCTGATCTAATAATCTTATGGGCTATTGTTTTTTCCATATAATGCCCTCCACAAACTCCATTATGCATTTCATTCATCAAAAAATCTGCCTTTTCTTGATCTACACACCTGAGTAAAAGACCCTCATTATTTCTCCACCAAAGTACACCATTTAAAATTGCATACCTTATAGATTGGAGTTTAATAGTTATTTTCTTGTTGTCATTCAATTCAGGGGGTAAAACCATCCTTTGTAAATACTTGAAAATGTCCTTGTACCATTCACAACAGTCCATATTGCACACATAAGGTTTCTGATCCTCCTCTAGCATATTTATTTGGTTCGCATTTAAATTACTCTGAGCCATCAATTTTGCTAATCCCAACCCTCTCACTAACTTTGTAATGTGGATATCAATGTTAAACTCCTAAATCCTATTAATCCACCTACATCTTCTTCCTGAGACCTCTTGTTGGACCAGAATATCTTTGACTGCAGCACTTGGAACATACGCAACCACTGTGGCTCCCACCAAATAACATCTAAATATTTTAATGGCCTTCACCAAGGCATAAGCTTGCTTTTCAATAATGTCATAATTTAATTCTGCTACCTATAAGGTTTTACTAAAAAAAGAAATTGGTTGTTCAAAACCCTCAGCATTTTTCTGTAACAATACTGCAGCAATGTTATGGGTAGATGCAAAAGAGAAAATCTGCATTGGTTTACTATAGTCTAGTGTCTTTAAGACTGGGGCATGCTTTATGGCCTTTTTGATATCATTAAAGGCCTGTATTGCTTCCATGTTCCATTCAACCTTTGCTCCTTTCTTCAACATTCTTGATATGGGAATACTGATTTCTACAAAGTTTGTAATAAACCTTCTTAAAAAATTAACCTGTCCTAAAAAGGACTGAATTCCCTTGATGTTCTTTGGTAGGGATAATCTATCAATAGCTTCCACTCTTTCAGGGTCTATCATTACCCCATCCTTTGAAACAATATGGCCAAGTAGTTTTCCTTCTGTCACACCAAAAGCACATTTCTTTGGGTTCAAAGAAACCCCATACTCTAATGCTCTGACAAATTTTTTTTCTAAATGCTGGCAATGTTATTCCTCTTTAGCTGAAAAAGCTGTTAAGTCATCTTGGTACACCACCATAAATCTATCAATAAAATTTGCAAAAGCTACATCCATAGCCCTTTGAAAAGTGGCGCCAGCATTAATCAAACCAAAAGGCATCCTCACATATACATATGTCCCCCATGGGGTTGTGAAAGTAGTTTTAAATTGCTTAGTGTCCTTAACCATAACTTGGTTGTAACTAGAAAATCCATCCATCATAGACATTAGTTCAGATCCAGTGACCTTCTGTAACATGTTCTCCATATTCAGAAATCCATAGTTATCCTTCAGAGAATTTATATTAAGATTCCTAAAATCTACACATAACCTAATGTCACCATTTTTCTTTCTAACAGGCACCAAATTTGAAACCGAGGTGGAATGCCTAATAGGCTTGATTATTCCAGCATCCATCATCTTCTTGAGTTCATCTTGCATTTTAGGTGCTAGGGTTGGATTAACAGGTCTCAATTTTTGCCTAAAGGGTTTTGTGTCTTCTTTGAGTTGAATCTCATATTGGAAAAGGTCTTCCCTGTAAGCTTTAAGATCTTCATAAGAGCAAGTAAAAACATGCCTGAATTTTCTAAGAAGATCAATCAAATTTTTCTTGACTCTTGGGGATAAAGACTTACCAATATAAACCTTCTTAGGAAAAAAACTTGTTGCTAAGTTTACTTCGTCAAGTTCATCAATTTTATCAGTATTGGCAAAGAAGGTCTTGTCCTTATTATCAAATGCTCTTTCAACCACAACCAATCCTTTAGGAACTTTGTTTGATTTTAACTGTAGAATTTATTTTCCAAAGATAACATCTTTACCATCCACTGTGTTAACATAAGTACTAAAATCCATTTCTTTATCAGCAAAGTGAGACTCACAATGGAGAAACCTCAGTATATCTTGGTCATAAAAAAAAACTTGCCAATTATCTAAATTGTCAGGAATAGAAGGCCTGGCTTGTACTTCTATTTTGGAAAGATCTACAAATGTAACATCTTCTAGTCTAAGAGCTATATTAGCCAATAAGTCTAGCATTCTATTATAACTTCTTTCCATCCAAAAAATATTAAAAGCATTAAAGCTTTCAATTTCATCCCAAACTACATTCCTATACTGTTTCAACTTCTAATTTTTTGAAGTATATTTTGATCTAACCTGGGAAACCACTAACTCTGAATCCCCTATTACTTTCAAACATTTTATACCATGCCTTGATGCCAATCTTAGACCTATTAGTAAAGTCTCATACTCTACAACATTATTTGTGCATGAAAATAGCAAAGAAAAGGAAAATTTGAAAGTTTTACCATTAGGAGATATAAGCAATATTCCGGCTCCAGACCCCTCCTTGCTATTTGCTCCATCAAAATACATGGTCAATAGAGAATCAAGGTCAATCCATCCTTCCTAATTTTCTAACTTGTGGATTTTCTCATCATCCTTTTGTACCTCCTTATCTTCAACTCTGACAGCATTAATGTCAGTATCTAGGAAATAATTCATGTTATCCTCTTCTTCTTCAATCATATGTGGAGTTCTAGATTCCCTAGTAACTTTGATACTTTCCCCTTCAAAATTGAAAGTAGAAAATGATAAGTCACACTATATGCTACCTCCCATAAAAGCACTCCACTTTCTTGATAGTAACATCCCATACTTGGGAGGAATATCCACTACCAAGACACTCATGGTTAGTTGTTTACTGGGGTATGTAGCCAATCTATAAGGAAAGGCCTTAATAGTACCCACAACTGGAACCTCCCTTGAATCCATTGCCTAAAATCTACCATGAGGTGTGTCCACCTTTAATCCCAAAGATTTCATGATTGTAGTAGGCATAACAATATTTGATTCTCCAGAATCAATCATACAATTTTTTAACAACTTTCCATTTATCTGTAGAGTCAAAAAGAATGGGTCAATTGTTCCTGCTGTGGTACTGAAAACATTTGTATCCAAATAGATTTGAGGAATTTTAGAAATAATCTCCTCAATATAGTTTCCATTTTCATTATTCAAGGATCTTATTTGTTCTTCAACTCCTTCAATTTTTTGGGAATCCATGGGAACCACACTATTAACCCAATTTAGAGCTTTTTCTTTATGTTCTTCTATTCTCATCATTTCTAACAATGGAACTTTGACAGTAATTTGAGATAGTAACTTGCTCATATCAACTGGGACATATTTTGAATTAGATACATCAAGTCTTAAATCTACAACCTCTTTAATCTCCTGAATAGGTATGTCTGCAATTTTTTTATTTTGAATTTCACTTTCTTTTCCAACATGTTAGCCATTTTTCTTGTATCCCTCAACTCTAGAAGAGAAATATGAAAATCAGACATAGGGATCTTTGTCCAGTAACACAAATCTACTTGTTCATGCAAACTAAGGGGCAAGAAAAGACTAATTGATGAGGATTTGATCCTCCTTCTACTTCGAGTTCCACACACTCAGGCGGGTGCACCTAAAACATGATAAGATCTGCATACATAAACACTTACTCACTACAACCTTTTATGCAGACATAAAAATTAGTGGATAGTTCTCAGACTTATAAAACATGGGAGTTCAACTCAACCCGCCTTATACAGGATCCCACCTATATGATCTACTAAGAACTAGAAAAATGGTCAATGTGATAACAAGGATAAACTCCTTCTTCTCTTCGAGCTTTGAGCTCAGGCAAGCTAACCCTTGGATTCATTTCTTCAAAGAATCACTAACAACACTTGTATTTATGAGACACAAGACATAAACATGAATGCTCTCAAACATGAAATTAAAAATGGATTTGAATTTTAAAGGTTGATGATGAAAACTGCAAAGCAAACTAGGACCAGTGCCTTGTTCATTGGGTAACAGAGTCATACAAACATACATTCGCAGAAAACCTTAATCCCAAACTCAAAGAAACCAAGTGAAGTGCCTTACAAATCACTTCTCTCACTCCAGTTCTTGGACATCGAATTCATATACAAACCTATAATTCTCAGAACTTAAAATCAAGACTTACTCTCTCCTTGAAAGAAACTTGAATTCAAACTCACAGGTACCTTATTACTGGTATACTGACATGCCTTATAAATCAATACACAAGAATTAAGATCATGCATACAAAGACATCAAACAAGAACTGAATCGGGATTCCCATTGTTCTCATTAAAATTTATCTGTAACTGTACATTTACAATACAAAGACACCAAAAAATAAGACCCAAAGCCTGGAAGCTGCTCTGCAGCATAAATTTCAACATCCATGTTACAATGAGAAAAATCCAAGATATAGCAATTGAGAGTCCATTCCCAAAACCAACTGACAGTTGTCCCTCTTGCATAAAAATATCTTCAACATTCCTCATCTCCCTGCAACTGATTCCCAAGCTGATCCACATTCTCCAAAAACTTTCAATCTAATCTGCAACTAATCTTGATTCACAGATTTCAAACCTGAACTGCTCTTATCAACTACTTTGAAACTGAAAATAGTCATCACCATTAGAATCCTTATTCCGAGACCTTTCCGGAAACATATAACACTTATATGTTTTGTTAAAAAATAAATTTCTAGGCCCCTTTTCCATGAACAACTATCTTTTAAATTTTTGAATTTTAATCATATAGTCCAAACTATGTTAATTTTTTAAATCTTTTAAAATCTGGCAATTTAATATCATTTTATGTATTTGCCTCAGAAAGCACCAGATAGCACCACTTGTCATCACCTCATTGTATGCTCAGACTAACCTCAGGTTAAGCCACTGATTGGGAGAACTAGCGACCATATGCATTCTCTGAATCTCTAGATGATCAGACTAACTACAGTTAACTCTAGAGAACTGGCGAAAGCTCTATTCTCCAATTCTCTAAATCTTTCTTTGACCATGGTTATCATTTGGAGAATGGGCGACTGAGTGTATTCTCTAGTTCTCTGAATCATTTTCACTAACTGTCAAGTATTTGGAGAACTAGAGACTAAGCATTCTCCAATTCTCTGAATGTTTATGACTTAACCATTTGCATTTGGAGAACTAGAGACTAAGCATTCTCTAGTTCTCTGAATGTTTATGACTTAACCGCCAGCATTTGGAGAACTAGAGATTAAGCATTCTCTAATTCTCTGAATGTTATCTCTTAACCACTAACCATTTGGAGAATTGGAGACTAAGCATTCTCCAATTCTCTGAATGTTTATGACTTAACCGCCAGCATTTGGAGAACTAGAGATTAAGTATTCTCCAATTCTCTGAATGTTATCTCATTAAGCATTAGCATTTTTCGCCAGCATTTTTATGCAAAATTTAGTGCTTTATGGTCACTGGCATGCATCCCAATGCAATAGCTATGCACACTCTTGAGAGCCTTTTTCTCTTTATTCATTTCATTATGTGAGTGGTATATCTTTTAAACACTTGAAATGGTCATTTCTTGAGCAATGTGGGATTAAACTTTTGGAAGCAATTCTGATTTTTTATTGCTGCGAGTACTCAGAGGACCATAACTTTTGATTGTCAAACTGGGTTTTTCTAAAAAATTTTTTGTACACTTCACACATTGTCATCTCAAACATATGTAAAATTCAGCCCGACCCAGTTTGTAGTTTTAGAGTTATAGTAAAAAACGTGACTGGCTATGCATTCACACTTTTTTTTAACTGGCTCTTGCCTTCAACCCTTTTTTTATCTTTTTTTTCTCCACATGCTTTGCATTTGTCTATGATATTTGACATCACAACATCACTTTGCTTTGATTTTCTCAAAATTTGAGACACGACCTTGATGCATTGCCCTCTAAAAAACAACAATGATAAATGAGCACCAGTAACACTAGCCATTTCTACGTACACAAATATCTTGTACCCAATCTTAGTGATAACTCACACCGGTGACACACTCCTTTGCTCTCACACATCATGGCATTATCTTGTTTGGGCCATTTATTTCACTTTTATCTTTTGCAAAGATTGCCAAATAACGTTAGCTGACATTTGAGAGCGGCCTTAAAACTAGCCAATAGCCATCATAGGGTCATGTCACTGAGCACACATGTTCACCTCCAACAAAAAAATATGCATGTCAAAGAAGAAATCTCGAAGAGACCCAAGCCACAAGATAAAATTGACCAAAGTTAGCCACTTAAAATATTGCCTTTCTGCTCTGTCTGAAATCACTTAAGTTGGCTCTAGAACTGGCTTTGAAAACTGACCAAATCACCTGAACAAATCTCACCGCATGACTGACATAAACCTTGAGATACATAGAATCACTCTGCAAAATGACATCCCTTGATTGTACCCGAGGTGAAAGTTATTAACCTCTGAAGTTTCCCTTTTCATTCTGCTCCTACAAACACACTATCAGAACCTGATAAACTACATTTGGAATTAGCTTTGAAAAGTGCACGAATGGATTGGTAGGACGCTCAAATCAGAATGAGATATAGTACAACTTGTCAGAAATATAGGATAACAAAAATTTTGATAATAGGATCATCCTGTGAAAAGTTATTAGCAAGCAAAGAAGGCCTCTGACAAAATTGCAGAAAACATAACTGGTCAATTTGCACTTTTTGCAAACAGAAAAGATCTGGCAAATTGACCAAATGAATACATCAAGAGCCACAATCTTACAACATGGAAGTATTTTATGTCTGCTATACACTGAGATAAACATACTGATGACCCGATCAACTAGGCATGAGTTATTCACAGTCGAAATAGGGCTCTGGAAAATTGGTGAATAACCAAACAGTGCAAAACACAAAAGCTGCAAATGGAACCAGCTTCAATTTCTCATCAGATGGATTCATCACGAGCTACAAACTAATAGGGGTAGAGTAAAACTTGTCTATAATGCAGGGAAATGATTAAAAGCTTTCTACCAATCTACCAGGTAAAATTTATAACATGTCAAATAGGATTCCTGACAAAACTGGGAAAAGGGCCAAGTGCAGAAACTAGAAAACACCTCCGAAAGGGGATGAATAAATGGGGTCAAAAATTATCATAGAGGCCTAAAACCTGACACATAAAGAGTATGTAAAGTTTACAACAAGACTCTAGGCTCATATTTTCATGACGCTCTCCAGGGTGCATTTTACTCAACCTCAAAGTGACCCTTCCCAATGAAATTTACACTTAAGCATTTTCTGACTTAGAGACCTAGAAACGAACTGATGCAAACCCATTTGAACATGCCATCTAAGGACTCAAAACAACTTGATAGGATGAATGCAAAGCAATAAACACATAGACCTCAAGATATGACCCCAAATAAGCCCATACTAGCATGCAATACAAAGCCAAAATGAGCACCTAATCAAAATTTTACATGGTACCTCAAAACTGCATTTTGAGTACCAACACAACAACTGGCACTTCCTTAGTTGTAGGTTTGGGCTTGACCTTATAAACAATGTTTGGCTTCACATTTTTCTTTACTTTAACTTTATCAATAGCATCAAGACCTTTAGATTTATCCTATGACACTTTTACATCCTTATTTGTCTTCTTAATAAAAATACCAGCTGGCTTCTGATTTGGACTACCAATCACTCTATTTCTCAAGTTGTAGTTTGTTTTTTCTTGAGTAACCATATTTGCTGTTATCAAGGCAATTTATTCATCAGAAGGCCTCCTCAAAATAACTATTTCCTTACTCCTCACAACATTGCATTGGATATTGTTAGGTTCACTATCCTCATCTGAGAAAACTTGCTGATGGTATGACTCAGTGATGTAGGGGTAGGGTAGATACAAGTAGAATCAAGCAGAATTGAGTCCACTTGAATCAACAAAAAGCCCTGCTCAAAGTTACACAATGGAAGAAATATAGATACACATGAATGCAATGAAATCACAATGGATATGGGACAATCAACTGGCAACAACAACATAGAATTATATTATTTCTTTCAACATGCCCGGCTGTGAGGCCTTCCGGGTTTCGGCCTTATACAATGAAAATTATCAAATTAGAGTCTCAGATCACATAATATCTTTGTCTCCAATGATTTATCTTGATAATTATCTCACTTGGATCTCCCCTGATGCCCTACTACATCAATCTAGACTCCTTATATAGCCAGCTAAGCCACAGGTTGGCCAGTCAGACATTTCATTACATTATAGGTCCAGTCTGGAAGATTTAAACCAAAACTAATGCTAGAATGAATATAAATTGATGAAACTTTGGATTTAGGTCCTTAAATGACCCAAGAAGATTCCTTTAAGTGCACAAGGTCCCATTTGATCACACAGAACATTGCAAGAAGAAACACCACATGTTTCACCCGAAAACTGGTAGAAAATAGGTCTCGAGGAAAAATGGGCATAAATTTTTAAAAATAATGAATTAGGGCTTGAAATCTTGGGAAATTTTAGTAAATTAGGTCATATAAAACTCCTTAAAAGAGAAAATTCTGATTCCTTATGGATCAAGGTCGCAAACATGAACAATCAGCACCAAAATTGCAGGAAAATACTGCTCCGACAGCAAGGAAACAACTCTAACTTTCAAACTATCCTTCCAAACTTTATGTGACCTTAGGAGAAGGTTCCCAAATGTTTCCTCAACATAATGTAAGCTTCACACACCATGAAACCATCAAATGCAAATATTATAAAGAAAACAATAGAAAATAGGTACAAAAATCAGGAAATGTTTTTGGTTGATGCAAGATTGCTCAAAGACCCAAGATGCTCCTGCATCAAACACCTAGGGTAAATAAAGAACTGATGTCCACATTAGGAACTACTCATATTCTGACCTAAATCATAAAGATCCAACTCAACTTGTGTAATCCATGAATTGTCTTCAACTGGCTTGTCTTTCCACTGAACTAGATATTCCATGTAGTCTTTTCCTCTTGTACTATTGCTTACTCTACTATTCAAAATCTTCTCAATGATGTCTCTTTTCTTCTTAGGATAATCTAGATCATCTTCTATCTCATCATTTGATTCAAAGTACTCAAATATATCAGCAATGTTGAATATAGGTGATATATCCATGTCCTCTGGTAATTCCACTTCATAAGCATTTCCACTGTCAAACTTCTTCAAAATCTTACAAGGTCCAAACTTCTTCATTTTCAGCTTGTTGTAGGTACCAACTGGAAATCTATTCTTCTTCAAATGAATCATAACCTCATCTCCAACTTCAAAATATTTATGTCTCCTTCTCTTGTCTGCTCTCTATTTATATTTCAGATTACTGTCCTCCAAATTCTTTTTAATTTCATCATGCAAAGTTCTCATGTATTCTACAAAATGATCAGCTTCAACACTTCTTCTAGTCTCAGTAGGTAAATCTCTCAACTCTGTGGTTCCCTTAGGATGAAATCCAGTAATAGTCTCAAATGGTGTCCTCTTAGTACTTCTATTCATAGAATTATTGTATGCAAACTCTGCTTGTGCCAAAATCAAATCCCAATTAGTAGGCTTATCTCAACTAAACATCTCAACAAGTTTTCCAAACTTCTATTCACAACTTCAGTCTGTCCATCTATTTGAGGGTGAAATGTAGAACTACACTTCAAATTAGTATTCATCTTCTTCCAAAGTGTTCTCCAAAAATAACCAGTAAACTTAGTATCTCTTGTTAGGAATGAATGCAAAGTGTTTTGGCAGTCATTCTGTAGCAGTTGTTGTTGCATTCATGACTTGGATTGTCATTGATGTCAACACAGTGATATTCTGGATATTAGCAGGAAAGCAGGTATAGTTTTGTTTTGCACACATGTTGTATTGCAGATTGGCTTTTGCATAGTTGATGGTATGTTCTTTAGTGTGTTATTAACCTATGGTTAATAGCACAAAAAGAAATTCATTCATTTGTAAGAGTTATGAGCATTTTGGTGAAAGCAGTGTTTAGACAGTGTTTCTGTGTAGCGATGTTCGAAAATCAGAGGATATCTCTTAGCTGGGATGGAATCTGATTTTGTGTAGTTAAAGGGATGTTGGAGACTCATTAATGATGATGTGGTTCATAATGCAAACTTTGAGGATATGTTTGGAGAAAGTTACAGTAACTGGAAGCCGACAGTTTTATGTGAATTTTGTGTGTAGCGTGTAGAATTTATTATTTTGTAATTAAGGACCAACTCATTTGTAATTATTTGAGTTTGGTATATAAGAAGGAATTTTTTCCTTATTTTAATGTGTACTATGAAGAGTGAGATGCGAATATATGCATGAAGTGAAGAAAAGAGCTAATTCAGTGATGAAGGAAGACTTGTGAGTACAGAGATCTGGAATTGTGATCTTGTGTAGCAGAGAGTGTAGTTTTGGCATAGTGTGAAGGAGGTAATATATTTCATATTATTCTATTGAATAATTTTAAGATCTTTTGGATAGTGGGTTCAGAGATCTTGCCTTGAAGCTGTTTGGGCAGTGGGTCCTTTTGTCTTCCATAAACTCTTAACCGGGTTAGAATCTTTTAACAGGGATTCAAAATCTCCTAACAAGGATTTATATGTACTGAATGTATTTCATAAGACTCCTAACAGGGTCCATCCTCTAACAAGGAACTTTCATATTAGTGCATCATTTTGTGGGCATCATTCCCACCGGGGTTTACTCTTTTCAAGAGGTTCCCTAGTTAACATATCTTGTGTTATTGTGCAATTGTGTATGATTATCTTTCTATGGTTGATCAATACATTGATTATATTGTTTAAAGCTATTGAATGGATAAATTACCAGATAACTAATTCACCCCCCCCTCTCAGCTATCTTGGGGATCTTTACTTTCTAACAATTGGTATCAGAGCAGCAGGTCCTTGAAAGAAAAGTTTAACAACTTAAGGAGATCCATGGCAAATTTCAGAAAAGAAAGCCCTAAGTTTGATGGAGTAAATTTTGAGAGCTGGAAAGAAAAGATGAAGACACATCTATTGTGTTTAGGACCAAGTTATTGGTTGATTATAAAGAATGAGAAGACTATCATTGAGGAAGACAATCTAGAGGCAGTAACTAAAGATGAACTAGATCTATTCATGTGTAACATACTTACAAGAGAAGCACTTTTATCAGCACTACTAGAGAATGAATATAGTCAGGTAAGATGTTTGAAAACATCTCATGCAATTTGGAAAGCTTTACATTCTACTTTTGAAGGTGATGAACATGCAAAGAAGGCTAGATTACATAATTGGATTTGTGCATTTGAAGATATCAGAATGATGGAAGATGAATCTATTAGAAGTTATATTGGTAGGATGTCTGAGATTGTGATAGGAATAAAGTCTTGTGGAGGTGATAAGATAGAGAATGAAGTGATATGGAAAATTCTAGGAACTTTGACACCAGTATTCAAGTAGACAATGTAGATGATTGAATAAGTGATACCTTGTACATCAAACTTTTCAAGAGAGACTCTTCTTGGAAGATTAGAAATAGCATAGATGAACTTGAGATTATCAGGAGAGCTACCTAGAATGGAAATAGCATTCAATGCTCTTAGCATTAGACCTACAAGAAGTACTAGTGTGAATGGAGATTATGCTAGTAGTAGCAGATCTAAGGAAGATAAGAAGATTAAAGAAGGTATTGCATTACTTGTAAAAGGAGAAACAGATGGTAAGAAAATCTTTAAATGTTGGACTTGTCAAGAATATGGTCATTTTGCATCTAAATGTCCTAAAAGAGTTAAGAAGTATAGAAGCAACTTTAAACCTAGGAGATCTAAAGAATGTTATTATGCAAATGATGAAGATTTTGAAGCAGGAATTGAAAAACATTTAAGTGACAGTGATAATGATAACTTTGAGGAAATAGGATTTGTAGCAATTAAAGAAGAAAGTTCTAAATCTGATAAAAGGGAAGAAAAAATATTAGTTTCACAAGTTGAAAAGAAATCTGATTGGATTATAGACAGTGGTTGTTCACATCATATGACGAGAGATAAAAAAAAGTTTGTTAAGTTAGATAATTATGATGGAGGAATTGTTAGGGTTGGTAACAATACACCTTGTTTGATTAAGGGTATAGGATCTATTACTCTTGATGGGAATACTAACACTAATGATGTTTACTTTATTGATTGATTGAGACATAATCTACTAAGCGTTGGACAATTGGCTGATAAGGGTTATCAAGTTTGGTTTTCTGAGAAAACTTGTGTGATAAAAGATAAAGATGGAAATCTAATTGGAAAAGGATCCAGAACCAAAGGTAATGTATTTCAGTTGAATCCTACTGAGATGACATGTTTGATAACTAGGATTGATGACAGTTGGTTATGGCATAAAAGGTTTTGTCATATAAACTTTGATAATATTGTCAAGGTGAGCACTACACTTGCGGTAAGAGATTTACCTAGAATTATGAAACCTACTAACATGATTTGCAAAGAATGTATGATGGCAAAGTAGAAAAGGAGTTCATTTCCCAATAAGAAGTTCACATCGGCAGAGAAGTTGGAGATTGTTCATACAGACTTGAGTGGTCCTACTAGGACTAGAGGATTCTATGGTGAAAGGTATTTTATGATTATTGTTGATGATTTTACAAGAATGATGTGGATTTCATTTTTGAAAGAAAAATCTGAAGCATTTGATAAATTTAAGATCATGAAAAGCAAAATTGAGAATGAATCTAGAATGAAGATTAAGTGTCTAAGATCTGATAGAGGTAGTGAATTTACATCTAGAGAGTTTAACACTTTTTGTGAAATGAATGGTATTAGGAGACAACTTTCAGCCCCTAGAACACCAGAACAAAATGGTATTGTAGAAAGAAGGAATAGGTCAATAACTGAAGCAACAAGAGCTATGTTGTTTGAAAATGATTTGGCTAAAAATTTTTGGAGAGAAGCAGTGAACACAACAGTATACACTATGAATAGAGTACAAATCAGAGCAGATACAAACAAGACACCTTATGAATTATGGTTTGGACATACACCCTTAGTTAAGTATTTTAGAATTTTTGGAAGTAAATGTTATATAAAGAGAGATGATGATATAGGAAAGTTTGATCCTAGAAGTGATGAGGGAATATTTCTTGGATATTCTTTAAAAAGCAAAGCATATAGATGTTATAACAAAAGAACTAAGACTATTGTTGAAAGTGCAAATGTAAAAGTTGATGAGAAGTTTAAAATTCAGGAAAGAATGCTTGATTATGAATCTGATGGAGAAGCACAACCTCAGCCTAACATTGAAAATGCAGAATTATTTTTTGAAACTAACAGTGATTTTCTGAATGAAAGTCATACTGAAGAAGACAGAGAAGAAAACAGAGAAGAAAATAGAGAAGAAAGCAGAGAAGAATCTATAGTCAGAACAAGATCAGTAACTATGACACCTAATAGGTATACTTCAAGACATCACCTTGTTGAGCAAGTTATTGGAAGTTTAGATAGAGGATTTTTGACTCGAAATAAGGTACACTTATGTTTGATTTCTCAAATTGAACCTAAGACTACTAATGAAGCTTGTGAAAATGAACATTGGATCAATGCTATGAAAGAAGAACTAGAGCAGATTGAAAAAAACAAGACATGGGAATTGGTCCCTAGACCTGAAGACAAGAATGTGATTGGAACAAAGTGGGTATTCAGAAACAAGATGAATGAACAAGGAGAAGTGATAAGAAACAAAGCAAGATTGGTATGTAAAGGATATTCACAATAAGAAGGAATTGACTATGAAGAAACTTTTGCACCTGTGGCCAGACTTGAAGCAGTGAGAATGTTTCTAGCATATGCAACTTACAAGAAATTCAGAGTGTATCAGATGGATGTGAAGTCAGCATTTTTGAATGGTGAATTGGAAGAAGAAGTCTACATTGAGTAGCCTAAAGGTTTTCCTTTGACATAAGAAGGAGATATGGTATGTAAGTTAAAGAAAGCTTTATATGGATTAAAACAAGCACCTAGAACCTAGTATGCAAGATTGGATAAGTATTTATTGAAATTGGGATTTATAAAAGGAACATTAGATAGTAACTTATACACGAAAGAAATTGAGAATGGTTTGTTGGTTATAATTATATTTGTTGATGATATTATCTTTGGAGGAGAAGATGAAGCTAGTGACAAATTTGCAGATGAAATGAAGACTGAATTTGAGATGAGCATGATTGGAGAAATGAAATATTTTTTGGGATTATAGATAAAACAAAGCAAGGAAGGTATATTTGTAAGTCAAACTAAGTATTTGAATGACTTATTGAAAAGATTTGGAATGGAAGATTCTAAACCTATTGGAACACCTATGGTAACTGGACATAAGTTATCTAGCAAAGATGAGACACCAGCAGTTGAGCAAAAAAAGTACAGATCTATGATTGGAGGATTGTAGTACTTGACACATACAAGACTTTATATAGCACATTTAGTAGGGATTGTAGCAAGATTTCAAGTAGAACCTAGAGAATCACATTATGCAGCAGTAAAGAGGATACTGAGATATCTGAAAGGAACAATGGATTATGGATTATGGTATGAGAATTCTGATGATTTTACCTTATGTGCCTATATTGATGCAGATTGGGGAGGCAACGTTGATGACAAGAAAAGCACCAGTGGTGGAGCCTTTTTTCTTGGAGGTAAATTGGTCTCTTGGCTAAGTAAGAAGTAGAATTGTACTTCACAAAGCACAACAAAAACAAAATATGTTGCAGCAGCAAATAATTGTAATCAGATTATTTGGATGAAGCAGATGTTGAAGGATATTGGAATAAAGTTTGATGAGCCTGTTGTTATACATTGTGATAACACCAGTACAATGAGTATGTCAAAAAATCCTATTTTACATTCTAAGACTAAACATATTGAGATCAAGTATCATGTTGTAAGAGAGAAAGTTGCAGAAAAATAAGTAAGATTGGAGTACATAAGTACAAAGGAGCAGATAGTAGATATATTTACAATGCCTTTACCTAAGGATACATTTGTGTATCTGAGAGGCATGCTTGGGGTTATGCCCCAACCTATTTTTGAGAATTGATGCAGATGATTGCATCCGTCTAGTGGTATATGAGCCCTATCTTTCTTCTGGATTGGATGTTGGAACTTCCTCTATGGGGGAGTTTATGAGCTGAGTCATGAGGACTCTTGTTATTGTATTTTTCTAAAAAGTGCCTTTTGACATTAAGTTTTTGTTGACTTAGTGATAGAATTTTTTTCATTGATGTCAATGGGGGAGAGATATACATGAAAAACATTGTGGATTATATAGGAAAATGAAGCAGGATTTGATTTGATATTTTGTAGTGATGTTGCAGTATTGGATTTTTGGAACATTGGATGTTTTTCATCTATGTTGCCATCAATTCCAATGGGGGAGATTTTTAGGAATGAATGCAAAGTGTTTTGGCAGTCATTCTGTAGCAGTTGTTGCTGCATTCATGACTTGGATTGTCATTGATGTCAACACAGTGATATTCTAGATATTAGTAGGAAAGTAGGTACAATTTTGTTTTGCACACATGGTGTATTGTAGATTGGCTTTTGTGTAGTTGATGGTATGTTATTTGGTGTGTTATTAACCTATGGTTAACAACACAAAAATAAATTCATTCATTTGTAAGAGTTATGAGCATTTTGGTGAAAGCAGTGTTTAGACAGTGTTTCTGTGTAGCGATGTTTGGAAATCAGAGGATATCTCTTAGCTGGGATGGAATCTGATTTTGCATAGTTAAAGAGATGTTGGAGACTCATTAATGATGATGTGGTTCATAGTACAAACTTCAAGGATATGTTTGGAGAAAGTTACAGTAACTGGAAGCCGACAGTTTTATGTGAATTTTGTGTGTAGCGTGTAGAATTTATTATTTTGTAATTGAGGACCGACTCATTTGTAATTATTTGAGTTTGGTATATAAGAAGGAATTTTTTCCTTATTGTAATGTGTACTATGAAGAGTGAGATGTGAATATATGCATGAAGTGAAGAAAAGAGTTAATTCAGTGATGAAGGAAGACTTGTGAGTACAAAGATCTAGAATTGTGATCTTGTGTAGCAGAGAGTGCAGTTTTGGCATAGTGTGAAGGAGGTAATATATTTAATATTATTCTATTGAATAATTCTAAGATCTTTTGGATAGTGGGTTCAGAGATCTTGCCTTGAAGCTGTTTGGGCAGTGGGTCCTTTTGTCTTCCATAAACTCTTAACCGGGTTAGAATCTTTTAACAGGGATTCAAAATCTCCTAACAGGGATTTATATGTATTGAATGTATTTCATAAGACTCCTAATAGGGTCCATCCTCTAACAAGGAACTTTCATATTAGTGCATCATTTTGTGGGCATCATTCCCACCAGGGTTTACTCTTTTCAAGAGGTTCCCTAGTTAACATATCTTGTGTTATTGTGCAATTGTGTATGATTATCTTTCTATGGTTGATCAGTACATTGATTATATTGTTTAAAGCTATTGAATGGATAATTTATTAGATAACTAATTCACCCCCCCCCCTCTCAATTATCTTGGGGATCTTTAATTTCTAACATCTTTGTCTGAAACAATAGATTTAGGAAAACCATGCAATCTTACCACTTCCTTGAAGAATAATTTAGCTACATGCAATGCATCAGATGTCTTCTTACAAGGTATGAAATGAGCCATCTTTGAAAATATGTCAACCACTACCAAAATAGAATCATTACCTCTCTGAGTTCTAAGCAATCCAAGAACAAAGTCCATGCTCACATCTTCCCAAGGTCTATTAGGTACAAGAAAAGGTGTATACAATCCCAAATTTTGACTAGTTCCTTTTGCTACTTGACAAATTATGCAACCTCTAACCATTCTCTATACATGTCTGTAAATCTGTGGCCAAAAATATCTTTCTAAAATCAAATTCACAGTCTTATCAATCCCAAAATGTCCAACAAGTCTACCACTATGTTTCTCCTTTATTATGTTATCTCTCATAGATCCTCTAGGTATGCACAACTGAACTCCTTTAAACAACATATCTTCTTGAATGAAATAATCAGACCACTTATCACTTACTGTGTGTTCCTTAAAAGCTTTCCAAGGCTTTGCAAAATCAATGACAGTCTCATACAAATGTTTCAAATCATCAAAACCAAGTACCTTAACTCTCATCTCTGTCAGCAAACTTCTTCTTCGGCTCAAGGCATCAGCAACCTTATTTGACTATCCACTTTTATGCTTCAATGAAAAGGAAAAATTTGGCAAGAACTCAACCCACTTCATATGTCTTTGATTCAACTTATTCTGACTTCCCAAATACTGCAAAGCTTTATGGTCAATATACAACACAAAATCTTTAGGCATCAAATAATGTCTCCACTTCTTCAAAGCTTGAACAATAGCATAGAATTCCTGGTCATAAATTGAATATTTTCTTTTAGCATCATTCAACTTCTCACTAAAGAAAGCTATAGGTTTTCCTTCTTGACTCAAAACAGATCCAATTGCAATATGACTAGCATCACATTCAACTTGAAAAACCTTACTAAAATCAGGCAAAGCAAGTGTAGGCAATTCTGCAATTCTTTGTTGCAATGTTTCAAAACTCTTTTGTGCTCAATGTGTCCATTTGAAATCCTTTCTATCTCCTCTCATAGTTTCAATCATAGCATTACAAATAGAACTAAAATTTTTGATAAACTTCCTATAAAAACTAGCTAATCCATGAAATGATCTTACCTCTCCAACATTCTCTAGTGTAGGCCAATCAAGTATAGCTCTCACTTTCTCAGGATCCATCTTCAATCCATCAGCTAAAATTACAAAACCAAGATATACAATCTCCTCTTTCATAAATGAACATTTCTTCAAATTAATCAACAACTTTTCTTCCTTCAATCTCTACAATACTTGTTTGATATGTTCAAGATGTTCTTCCTTACTCTTACTGAATATCAAAATGTCATCAAGATATACAATAAAAAACTTACCCAAGAATCTTTTCAGAACTTCATTCATCAGCCTCATGAAAGTACTAGGTGCATTAGTCAAACCAAAAGGCATAACCAACCATTCATACAAACCTTAAGTAGTCTTAAAAGAAGTTTTCCATTCATCCCCTTCTCTGATCCTAATCTGATGATATCCACTTTTCAAATCAATCTTTGTGAAATACTTTTCTCCACTCAAACTATCCATTATGTCATCCATCCTAGGCAAAGGAAATCTGTACTTTACTGTTATCTTGTTTATAGCTCTAGAATTAGTGCACATTCTCCATTCTCTATTCTTTTTAGGTGCTAATACAGCAGGTACTGCACAAGGAATCAAACTTTCTCTAATCAAGCCTCTTCCAAGAAATTCTTGCACTTGTCTATTCTATTCAGTCTTTTCATCAGGTGTCAACCTATGTGGTGCTTTGTTAGGCAAACTAGCTCTAGGTATCAAATCCATATAATGACTTATACTTCTCATAGGTGGTAAACCATCAGGTACATTATCAGAAATGATGTCATGAAATTCATTCAACAAAGGTTTAACCTCAGGTGCATGTTCTAACTCATCTTGTTTCTCAGTCTTTCTTGGAATTAAAGCAAAACAAACATTCTGTTCTTTCATTTCTCTTGCAAAATTTTTACCATCAACCAAACATACTTTGACTGTGGTATAGTGACTTTCATCAAACTTCTCTATCAAAGGCAACAATACTTGTTTCTTTCCATCCATCCAAATAGTATATTGATTCAATCTACCATCATGCAAAGCTTTCCTATCATACTGCCAAGGTCTACCCAAAAGAATATGACAACAATCCATAGGCATAATATCACACAAGACTTCATCATGATAATTCCCTATTTTGAATTTAACAAGGCATTGTTCACTTACAAGTAGTTTATGCTCCTTCTCGATCCAAGAAATATGGTAAGGCTTTGGACGTTTCAATCTCTGCAACTACAATTTGTTAACTAGCTCTTCGGATGCCAAATTATCAGAACTTCCACTATCAATGATTACCTTGCAACATTTATCAGTGATCTTACATCTGGTTCTGAACAAACTTTTCCTCAAAAGAGGTTCCTCATTAGCTTCTTCATTCCACAAGATCCTTCTTAGCATCAGGTTCTCACCATGTTCAGGCTCATTAGACATTCCCTCAACTTCTTCACAAGCCAAATTATTTCTACCATTACCTCCAGTCTTCTTTCTAGAGTTAGCACATTCAAAAGCTCTATGTCCTTCTTCACCACATTTGTAACAAGTACCTTTAAACCAAGATTTATCTTCTCTTTTATCATTATTTTTATTCCTAGAGTAACTAGTATAGCTACCTCTAGAGTAATTACCTCTTTTACCAGTAGGGTCATCTTCCCATCCTTTATCTTCTCTAAATTTTCAGATCTGCTACTTTCTCCATTAGATCTACCTCTACTTGTCTAAAATCTTCCACCTCTTCCTCTTTGTCTTTGTTCATGTCTCTTTGTCAATCTCTCTTCAGCCTTCAAAGAAAATTAGTATGCTTCTTCCACACTATCTATCTTCACATAGCTGATCTCGTCTTGAATAGATGTCCTCAGGCCATTCATATATCTAGCCACTTTCTCAACTTCATCATCTACATGTCTAGATATGATATCCAATTTGTAAAATTCTTTAGTATATTCTTTCACACTCATGTCCTTTTGTCTCAGATTTTGCATTTTCCTCATCAAACTAACTTGGTAGTTAGTTGGAAGAAACTTCTTCTTCATCTTTCCAAGCATCTTCATCTATGTCTTGATCTTTTCTTTTCCTCTCCTTTGTCTCTTAGTTTGCAAATGATCCCACCAAAGAGATGCATGACCTTTCAACTTTTTGACTTCTATCTTAACCTTCTTATTATTAGGAGTACCTTCATACTCAAAGTATTTATCCATCTCAGAGATCCAATCCAAAAGTGCATTGGTCTCAAGTCTTCCATCATAGCAAGAAACTTCAACTGTAGGTCTGGAGTTAGCCTTAGACAAAACTCTCAAAAGTCTTTCCTCATCTTGTTCAACTTTAGGTTCAACATTAGGTGCTACTTCTTCTTCTTCATCACTAACATCTTCAAGATGTGATCCTCTTCTCTAGGCTATCTCTACAGCTTCAAGCCTAGTTGTAATCTACCTCAACATATCCATGATAGCATTATCATTTCCTCTACCACAAACCATCTTGACAATCAGGTTCTAGAAAGATCATAACCTTCTACAAGTTATAGGTCAAATCTTAGATCCACCACCCTAAAACCAATCCAATAAGGTTCTCCATGATCCAATCCACAAGAAAGAACTCCCTCTGATACCACTTGATGCAGGGGCAGGGTAGATACAAGTAGAATCAAGTAGAATTGAGTCCACTTGAATCAACAACAAGCCCTACTCAGAGTTACACAATGGAAGAAATATAGATACACATGAATGCAATGAAATCACAATGGATATGAGACAATCAACTGGTAGCAACAACAGAGAATTATATTATTTCTTTCAACATGCCCAGCTGTGAGGCCTTCCTGGTTTCAGCCTTATCCAATGAAAATTATCAAATCAGAGTCTCATCTCACATCATATCTTTGTCTCCAATGATGTATCTTGATAATTATCTCACTTAGATCTCTCCTTATTCCCTACTACATCAATCTAGACTCCTTATATAGCAAGCTAAGCCACAGGTTGGCCAGTCAGACATTTAATTACATTATAGGTCCAATCTGGAAGATTTAAACCAAAACTTATGCTAGAATGAATATAAATTGATGCACCTTTTGATTTAGGTCCTTATATGACCCAAGAAAATTCCTTTAAGTGCACAAGGTCCCATTTGATCACATGGAACATTGCAAGAAGAAACACCACACGTTTCACCTAAAAACTGGTAGAAAATAGGTCCCAAGGAAAAATGGGCATAAATTTTTACTCATAATGAATTAGGGCTTGAGATCTTGGGAAATGTTAGTACTTTAGGTCCTCTAAAACTAATTAAGAGCACAAAGGCTGATTTCTTATGGATCAAGGTCACAAATATGAACAATCAGCACCAAAACTGTAAGAAAATACTACTCTGACAGCAAGGAAACAACTCTAACTTTCAAACTGTCCATCCAAAATTTATGTGACCTTAGGAGAAGGTTCCCAAATAGGTTCTCAACATAATGTAAGCTTCACACAACATGAAACCATCAAATTCAAAGATTATAATGAAAACAATAGAAAACAGGTACAGAAATCAGGAAATGTTTTTGGTTGATGCAAGATTGCTCAAAGACCCAAGATGCTCCTGCATCACTCAGTTTTGGCCTGAGAATTAAGAGAATCTTGATTTTCATCTTCTTTAGCAGAATCAACTTCATCCGAAACATTGGAAGAAATCATTCCACAGCCTTGATCATCATAAGGCTTGTCCGCATTACATTCTTGCTCTTCTTGTGTAGAAACATTCTGGGATATGACAGAATAATCAGGATCATGTGGGGATTGATAAGCTATACACCATGGAACCTCCTCCACTACATTCATTGAATTTATTTGCAATGGGTTAGGGGTTCTATCTTTTTGCCTATCCCTTCTTTTAGGAAGAATGGGCTTCCCATCTTTCCATTGAGTGTTGTAAGGGTAATTCTGCATTCTTGGTGCTTTGTTGAAATTATTGAAGGGAGGTTTATCCCCTCGTATAACTTTATTTTTGTTTTCACCAAGCTTCAAGTCCTTAATTTCCTTCAAAATATTCTTTAGGTTATCATCATCTTTAGGTTTTATACCTTGAGGCTGTCCTGGGTCCCTTCTATTTAACAAAGGTGATTTGTCATCTTCCCTTCTTCCTAATTTCCCTGAAATCCTTCTATTACTTTCTATGTTCACAGCTAACTTATAAGCTTCAAAAAGACTTCTTGGATTCTTATCCCTAAAAAGGTAGCCCATCTTAGAGTCAAAGGCATTTAAATATGTGACAAGACACACCCTATCATCAAGTCTAATAACCTGCAACAGCTTATGCATAGCTTTTTGAAACCTGACATTAAATTCAACATCTTTATTGAAGTTTTTCTTTATGTTGTTAAATTCATTGAGCATAAAACCTTCATGTGTTTTGTCACCATATTCTTCTTTGAAAAAATTTCTAAGTTGATTCCATGAACCTATACTACCATGTGGCAAAGCCCTAAACCAATCCCTTGAATCTTCTGTTAGGGATTCCACAAACAGTTTCATGATAACATCATCAAGCACAATATTATAATCATCAATGACATCAATAAATTTCTTTAAATGTTCCTCACAAGTAACAACATTGCTCCCAGTAAACTTAGGAAGTTTCTTTCTAATTTCTTCAAGGAAGGGGTTAGGATAACCAAGGATACCAGTAAAAATAAACTACTTACACCTTTCATGTATAACTCCCGTATTAAAAATACTAGCACCTTGAGATGTAGATGCATTATTATTTGTAGTGGTAGCACTTCCAAGTCCACCTAGTGGGGGTACACTTGTTGTCTAATTTGCTACATTTTCAACATTTTCTCCTTGTCTCATGGTAGAGCTAGCAAAATTTGTAGGCCCTGTAGACCTTCTAAGAAAATCAATTTTCTTTTTCATTTCTAATGTTACAACTTCTAATTCTACTTTTTCAAGTTCTTTGGCTAGCAATTCCTGTTCCTTTTTGGCCTTTTCAAGGTCTACTTCCAACCTTATAGCCTGGTCTATAGGGAGTTTAGGGGCTATAGGTTCTTTAATTGAAATGCCCAGTTCCTTTTGTTTCCCTTTATCTCTTGGATTCCTTGTTTAAAATGTTTGATGGACAACAGGCAACTCATTCATCTTTTCAAGAATGGGAACATAATTTATAGCCTCTAAATCCAATAGCTTCCTTTTTAATTGGTCAGCCCTTATCATGGCATGTCTGACCTTTTCTTCTTTTTCCTTTTCTCTTTTTTGCCTAATAGCTGCTTGTTCTTGAATTCTCCTTTCCAACTCATACACTTCCTCAAATATTTCTTCAGAATCAGGAAAAGTTGTTTCAGATTCTGCCTGTTGTGCTTGAGGCTCCTCCTGTTGATTCTGAGACTCATGAAGGCCCTGGGGTAATGATGAACCAAGGGTGAAAGAAGGAAGAAAATCTTGTCCACTCCTAATTTTACTTCTAGATCTTCCCTCCCTTCCATGCTATTTTTTAGGAATCATCCTCCTATTTTTGGGTGGTCTTTCACCCCCTCTCTCTATGGGGAATAATAATCCTCATATTGGTTCAGGCCTAGATCAACTGCCTCCTCATATTCTGAGGCATTTCCTTCCTAACTAGGAGGAACAATATTTCCCTGTCTTGGGTTTCCTTTTTGTTTCCAGGTAAGAGACATATCATTAGTATTCTTTTCTCTCCTATCTTATGTTCTTCTAGATGTGGTAGGAAGCTCACCCTGTAGACTTTCCTCTGGGTGCTCCTTCCTCCAAGACCTTGTATTTTTGAAGCTCATGATGATGTAGTTATTAAAGCACTAGTACAAAGATGTTTTAGAGTCACCACTCACAATTTGGAGAAAAGGTATTGAAACTTTTGAAACTGACTCTTATATATTTTAATGGAAAAATACTGGATATGATAAACAAGCTGGCTAGGATTCTAGCTCTACTCATACCCGTATTGTTTATAGCTGATTTATTACACAAGGGATATCAAATGATTAAAATAGGCAAGTCAGGAGTTCAGGTCAACTTGGAACCTGCACTATTTTCTTGTGATTATAATCTTTGTTTCCCTAGCAGAGTCACCATTTTGTTGGTTCCTGGATAGGATTTTACACTCCATGAGATACCAATATGCTTATGACTAATGTTAAGGAGTGGTTAGTTCCAAATGTGGGAAATCTATAAGCAATTGGAGCAACTATAGGGATAAGACTGCCCTCTTCACTTCTGGCTCTACAAAACCAAGGTGGATGCACCTGATCCAATAGATATAACTCTATTCCTTACTCAATACTGGATCTTACAACAGATAAAAGTGAGAAAGTACTAAGTAACAACCTATTACTCATTGAATCTCCATCACTGGGTAGAAAAACATATAAAGTAAAATAAATAAATATAAAGACTGGTATTAAATTCAATGTTTTTTAGGATTAAAAGATTCCAATCATTCCATACAAAGATAAGATAGAAAGATCAAGGCCAGTGCCTTATTCATTGGGCAATAGAGTCAGAAAATAGAATGAACACAATAGTGTTTGATGAAAGGTGGGTCTTGAACATAAATACAAACTACTTCAAATCTTTCCTACTTTCAAAAATCCTTGAATAGATTCAGTAAACATGTATCCAACTCAAAGCAATTTTAATCCAATCCTAGATCGAAACTCAAAGTTCAAAAACATATATATAAACCTCAAAGAGACTTAAAAATTTACTGAACAAACTCATAGGAGAGACAAAGATTCAAAATTTATATTAAGTTCACACTTTAAACATTGCATACATCAAATCCTGAACAAAGCTTGCAAAATAATAGCAACAACATGTACTTCTTCTCTATTTCTTTGATAAAATGATACAAAATTTACAATCCCTGACTGAGTGTTAGGTTTTCAGAATTTCTATCTTTTTCTCCTAAACTCTCAATACCTAGAATGATCATGAAAAATCCTTTATATACAAGGAAATGCAACAAGCTACTGATCATTCTAGGGTTACAAAATTTGACCTAAAAATCTTTACAATAACCTCCAAAATTTACAATAAATACATTGATGGAGTAAATGAGATATTTGATCAGGCAGTTGGGATATTTGCAGATGAGTCACCTTTCATTTTGTCTTCAATTTTGTCCTTGGCTTTCTTTGACAAATTTGATCTGCAACATCTCACTGTCCATCCTGTAATAAATGTCTCCATATATCTTACTAACTTTTATAACCAAAAAATCTACCTTTATCCGCTTTAGGAAGTTGGTGGAGTATTATCTTTTTCAACATGAGGTATGTACTGATACCTCCACCTATTATATATGTCTTCACTTGGGAAATCAAAACTGGCAAACTCAGCCTTTTCCCTTGATAATTGTTCCCACTCATTTTCTATCTAAGTAACCCGCTGTTGAATATTATCAAACATTGATCTAGCACTTATTAATAACTTAATTGTGCTATTGAGGGAAAATGTGTCATCTAGGACACCAGTCACCTCCTCTGACAAGAGTGTATCCATTTCTTCTCTCCATTGATATGCTTCTTTAAATTCTCCCTTGTCTATGAAAACTGTGGGCACCATCTCATAATTTGAAAGCATCAATTCAGCTTTCAACATGCTTGATTTTCTGATGAAATTATCTAAAATAATATCATACTGTACCATTTTCTTTATAACTTGGTGCACTGACTTAATTAATGGATTAGGTTCTTCTTGTCCTTTTGACAACATACGAAATAACTTTACATTGGGAGACCTTTCAATCCAGTTCTTCAAAATTGGGGACACTTTTGTCTTCTCCTTATTTAAAGCTATAAACAAAGAATTTAACCTATTTACATGATTGTGAAAAATTGAAGGCTTTAAATCAATGGAAAACTGCATGATGGCATCACTCATTTTCTCTTCATACTTCCTATTTGCCAGAACTGTAGCCCTTTTATTCTCATCCTTCTCCTTCTCAAGTTGAAACCTAGTTTCTTTCAATTTATTTGTCTCTTCTGCTAATCTCTATTTCTCCTAGCTGACCCTTGAATCCAAGTTTGTAACTGGTAGTGGTGAAGGTAGAAATTAAACAATTGGGCTGGAAGATGAAACTACTATAGGCTTATCAGCTATCACCAATTGAGGAGACCTATGGTCTAAGGTTCCTAACAATTGTGCAATTAATTTGTCCTTTTGGATTAGCTCAACCTTAAGCTCATTGTAGGATTTGAGAACCATTTCAAATTTGAGCCTAAGCTCTTCCTTCTCTCTAGCATCTTTCTCTACCACTTGGGCATTAAATTTAGTAGTTTCTAAAATCAAATTTGATGCTTCAACTCCAGATGTCTCTCCCACTCTCTGGACCAATAAGCTGCCTATATATCCTACAGAGAGATCCTTTCTCTTTCCTTTATTTTCATCTTTATTTAGAGACCACATCATAAGAGCAGCATGATCTTCGGAGAAAGAAAATCCCCTTGCACCCTATTCAGCCTGTTTTGATATAGCAAGATTCTTCACTTTTCTTTTTCTCACTTGTTCAAAGACAATTGCATCAGCAATGTCCCACTCTAGTAGAATTAGTACCCCCGCTGTATGAACCATGGCCCTCCCTTCCTCTAGAGTAATTTTCTCAAATTTTTTGACCATTTCTACCTTGGTCTCATCCTCTATTTCTATGACATCCATAGTAGGGGACTCTTCTTTCTTCTTTTCACATATCTCCTTAAATTGATTTATTTTCATTCTCCAAAGAAATTGGGAGAATGCCCTGGTTTTAACAAACTTATCATCAGCAAGGAAAGAATCTATGGCCTGTTTTAGAATAGGGTCCATATATTTACCCTCAAACTCTTCTATTGAAAGATCCATGGCCACCTCCTTAGGTGCCCCAGGCATTCCTTCCCGCAAATCTTCATTAGAAACAAAAATGTAACCTTCATTTCTTAGTTGCACAAGTTGTTCTGCCATCCCATGTTCATCTAATTGAATAGGTGATTGAGAAGGAGAATAAGCCTCCTCTCCTGGTCTTACTTCTTCTTGTTTCTGCCTCTTTGGAGAGGGTCTTTGCACTACTAGATCATCAATGGGTCTTTTCCCTCTTGAAGTAGAAGGGATATCTTCACTTCTTTGTTGTGGTGGCAGGAGAACAGTGTAAGCACTCCTTCTTTGCATTGTATAAATTCCCCTTGGGGTCAATTTCATGTATTTAGGCTGGCCTAAAATTTTCCTAGCCTTCTCAAGGTCTGTCTTACTCAGAGTTGCCCTCTTTTCATTAACTGCATGCATGATGCCTTCAAAATGTTCCATAAGGGCATCCACTTTCCTTGCCCATGGTTCAAACCCCTTCAATGGGTCATAAGCTCTGTCAAAATTTTGAATAAAATCTAGAGTCTTCTTGTAAATGACCCATTTCTCTTTCTTGATCTCCTGAGTTTGAAGATCAAAGTCATTTTTGATTACATCCTCAGGAAAATTAAATTGATGCTCGATAAGAGCACACCTCAGCTCATCTCTAAATACTCTTGAGAGAAAACCCTTAGTATCTACACACCTCATCACTGGCTTGGACATTCTATAGGGCTACAAGACCTTATTCAAATGCACCCATCCTCCTTTTGTAATCACATATTGATGTGCAATAGTTATATCTAGGAAAAATGTTCCCCTTCCTTTACCAGTGAGAGTGGACTCTTGCAAATCTCCAATCTACCCTAGAATTTCTACATATCCCAACTTCAATGGGACTTGATAAGGTAAAATATAAGGTGCTACCTTGCAACCATACACTCTAAAAACTATGGAAACTAGATATAAGATAATATCTCCAAAATTGTGGACAATAGTAATATCCTAGAAAAACTCCTTTGGCCTAATTAACCTCAGCAACTCTCTTGGAATCCTTGGATTGTCAAAATGTAAAAGAGTTCTATGTCTAGAGGCAAAATCTATGTTAAAAATAATATAGCTTGCATCAATTCTATCCCATGATAGAGCTATAGTCCACAACTGCACTAGAAGAATTTCTCCATTCCTTTCCTTTACAATATCTATTGTTGTACCAAAATATTCATTAGCCTTGTATAGAAACATGTGCATGAGCATTGAGTACAACCCAAAAGGTCTAGACACCTTCTTATTTTTTATTCCCTTTAGCCCCTCATGGATGATATCAGCTAAATGAGATGCAAAGTGAAAAATAAGGGCTAATTGGGGGTGCAATGACTGTACCATCATGAACATATAAGGTATTGGCATATGAGTTGCCTCATCATGCCCTAGAATCAAAGTCAAAGATTTATAAACTTCCTGTGCCCTTCTACTAAATAAGTCTAATCTAAAGGGCTCTGGTGTACTTGCACTGACAACACACATGGATCAAAACTGCTCAAAAAATTGCCTTAAAGGCCCTGTCCTTAGATAATCTCTCTGTGCTTCATAGATTTTAGTAAACTCTATGAAATCTATCTTCTCTAACCCCACAGATGGGTCATTCAATGAAAATACTTTCCTAATCTCATCCTCTGTGATGCTGATTAGGTCTCTACCATTTATATCCTTGACACACTTTGTCACAGGATCATAGCACTTAGCTATCTGAATTAATAACTCAGCATCCATAAAAACACTAGGGACAATCAACTTCCCAATATCAAATTGCCATATATTACTTAAGGGGGCACAAGCATTCCTTTGTGAATAAGCTAACTTGAATAGAATAAGACCGTTATGCTTGTCACCCACCTTGGCATCTCTCATCCAGTTTCCCTTGTCATGGAGACTGTTTGCAATTGAATCTCTAGGGTTCCTTGGAACTAGTTCTTTCATCCTAGTTGCCCCATTGTCTAAATGTGGAAGTAACTAAATTAAATCCTCAAAAATCCCTCTGTTGATATACTCTATTTGACCAGACAAATTCCTCTTGGGCAGCATTTTGAAACTAGGGCTTTTACAATAGTAGACAAGCACTCAAGAAAAACCCTAAAATACTAACCAGTAACATAAAACCTTTACAAGTGTTTACAGTCCTCAAGAAATCTTAAGAAATAGAAAATTAGACCTACCGAGCACCTACAGATTCTTTTCTTGAAAATGCCTTGAGAGAAAAATGAGCTCACTAGAAATGCTTATGAGAACGGTGAATAGAAACAATGATTCAATTTTGATGTATAGCATCGGCAACTGCCTACAATTTGTCTGCACATAACACATTAAATCTGCCATTACTGAAAGTTGGCGGCCTTAGTTATTCACAAGACGCAAAAAATGTCACTGAGAAAAAATTTGAATTTAGGCCATTGATTAATTTCTTTTCTAGCGCATCAGACGGTTGGCAAGTCGACGAGCAAAAACCCTGTTTACTTTCCCTAAGTCAGTTCTTGACCAATGAGAACATTTCAAAATTGCCATGTGGGGAAACAAAATAACTTATCTTCACTTCATCCAAAATGGACAGGTGTCACCTCGTCGCTAAAGCGCAAACAAAAACTTGTCAGAAGAACCAACTCAAGATATAACGACCATCGTAGATGCACTTTGATCAGATGATCATCAGATTTTCATAAAACCTTGGCCCCACTAAACACTTTGAAAACCTTCAACGAATCAGGGGACGCCACCTCAGAAATGTCAGCAACCAAAAAAACCCTCCTCATCTATGGTGTCAAAAACACCTAGCAATTGGAACACCTCACAAATACCCTGGGCCAATAAAAAAAAACCACATCATCAAAAACTTGCAAAAAAGGACCCACCGAACGATCGTCCTTTTTAGACAAGATCAATAGTTTTTGCCATACCGCTGACCTTAAAGAGTGCGCATCTTATCTCAATGGTATAATGACAACCATGAGATCTTGTCGTACTTTAATCCTCTAGAAAAGATAGGCCCCACTATGACACATCATTCATCTGATCATTGAACCACAAAATGCCACGTTGCAGAGTATTAACAAGTGGGACATCTATCATCTTTACTCTCAGTTCAGAAAGGGTCTGACAACTGCCACCTCAGGACTAATGGCAACCAATAAGAAATTGAAAAATCATCATGACCTGGCACTGTCAGGACCCACCGCACACTTCATTCTTCAAAAGATAATCTGATGGTTGTCACTATATCGCGATGCATAAATGAATAGTATCTTGGTCCAACAGTATAACGACAGCTGTAGATCTTGTTCACTCTTTAGAGGCCAGTGCATCACAACATCAAACGGGCCCGCTAGGATAGGTGGCACATTGTCACCATTTTGCATGTTAAGGAATCTGATAGAGAGTAGTCTTGCGGTGCAATGACAACCACACAATTTAAAAGCTTTATTGTTTATGAAAAATTAAACCAAAACTTAGGCTTTAACGGATTTAATTAATAAAAGGGGAATGTGATTCAAAAGCCTAACCACTCACCACATAAAACAAAGAATAAAGAGGGTCAACAAAATAGCACATGCTTTCAAAGGATTAGTGGGCCAAAAAGGTAATGTGAAAACATAACATGACCTAAGAAGAATTAGGGCTTGGGTAAAACTTAGGGTTTTTCAACATGAAGAGTAATATCATTAGGTCATCATCTTGGATCATTTCATAGAGCTGAAAATTTTGTACAGTGATAACAGAATGGACAAATTCAATTTGTTGTAGATATTACATATACATAAGAAGAGAAATGCATACTCAATGTGATGGTGATAAACAAGTGTAACAGTTAGTTGAAAAGTCTCTACTCTCTGTTCTTCATGGTTAGTGAGGATAAAAATATGTAGTGAACCATTTTATTGAGAACGGAAAGATACAATGGAATAGCAAGAAGAATATACATCTGCCAAGATTATAAAATGGGTGGAATGCGAAAATTATGAGTGAGCTGCTTCAGGCGAAAAATAGTCTTTTAGCATTCATTGTTCCAAGTGTGTGTGTGTAATAGTCCATTGTAAGGATGTCTGGTAATGCACAATAATCATCAATAGTCTAGAGCTGATGAAGGGTACTCCCCTTAATACCACAAACACATAACAGAAATAGAGAAACAACAACAATATGCAAGAACATAAAATTGGCTTCTTATTATCTCCACAAATGTGGAATTACAAAATTTCAGAATTACAATATGCAAAGTCACATGGGCATTCCCTTATAATATTCTATAGGACAAAGCCTCGAATTATTATCCAGATCTACCACCCAGAACTATCCCGAACTACCTAAGACAATACTACAGACCTTTCTTATATAGGCAATTTCCACCGCCCGGGAAGGTTCCAGAAATTTAGCCCTTTAGGCCGACAAAACATAGAATTATTTATTTTTCACAATTATTACAATAGGGTCGGCTCAAAAGAAATACAAAATATGATTTTAGGTAACCCAACTTTCGGAGGCCATAACTTTCTAACCATAGCTCCATTTTTCTATTGTAACCACTTTTCAGAAATGCCATGATGAGATCTACAACACTTGACATGCGCTAGCGCCAGTCAGCTGAGGGTCAATCACAATCTGGAGACTCTAAGGCCTTCAAAATTGACCTGAAAGATTTCATACCCAAAAACCTCAATAACTTCACCAACACTGATGATGTGGCAATGAAACTCAACTAGTAGGTTGAAATAACTAGGATGAACCTCCAATTGTGAAATCAAAAGATTCTGAGATCATATGACCAAATTACTAAAAATAGCAAGTTTCCATAAATAGCAGCTCTGCACAAGATAGCCCTTATTGAAAAGCAAACAAAAATATTTTTGGGTGATGCAAGATTGCTCTTACACCTAGAATGCTCCTACATTAGACACCCAGGGTAATTTGAGAAGTGACCTTGTCACAACTCAGGTGTGTAGAGGAAAACCAAGATGGTTAACCTCCTCTTTTGCTAGCCATGATGAATCTTCAATAGGTCATCCTTTCCATTTGTCCAAATACTCTTCATATGTCATGTTCCTTGTGCTTCTACCAACATGACTATCCAGTATGTCTTCAATCTCCTTGATATCTGAAATGGTAGCTGGAATACGCCACTGTGCTGGTGTAACCTCATCTTCAACACCTCATTCATGATACTCTGTCAGATCTGAAATATTAAATATTGGTGAAATATTCCACTCAGTAGGCAACTCGACCTCATATGCATTTACTGAATCATGCTTCTTCAGTATCTTACATGGCCCAAACTTCTTCATTTTCAACTTGTTATATGTACCAACTGAAAATATTTCCTTCCGCAAATGAACCATGACTTCATCTCCAACCTGAAATTCCTTATGCCTCCTTTTCTCATCTACCTTAGCCTTATACTATGCATTCATCTTGGTAATGTGCTTCTTGACCTCCTCATAGATGTTCTTCAAATGTTCTGCAAAATCCTCAGCTTCAACACTACTTATTTATCCTTTATCTATCTTTCTCAACTCAAATGCATTTCTTGGACTACTCCCATATACAATCTGGAATGGTAATTTACCAGTGCTCGTGTTGACAGAATTATTGTATGCAAATTTTGCCTATGGTAAAATCAAATCCCATCCTGTTGGCTTATCTCCAACCAAACATCTCAGCAAATTTTCCAAACTCCTATTCACCACCTCTATCTATCCATCAGTCTATGGATGATGTGATGAACTGAACTTCAAATCTATCTTCAACTTCTTCCACAATGTACGCCAGAAATATCCAATGAACTTAGTGTCCCTATCTGAAACTATACTCTTTGGCAAACCATGTAGTCTCACCACTTCTCTGAAAAATAATTCTGCTACATGAACAATATCATTAGTCTTCTTGCAGGGAATAAAATGTGCCATCTTTGAAAATCTGTCAACTACCACAGAAATTGAATCATGTCCCCATTATGTCCTTGGTAAACCAAGAACAAAGTCCATACTGATTCCTCCCAAGGCTTCTCTGGTATAGGTAATGGCTAATACAACCCTGTATTCTACTTCACTCCCTTCACCATCTGATATACTCTACAAATCTGTACAAACTTCTTGACATCTTGCTGCAACTGTGACCAATAATAATTCTCACTAACCAAAGCAAGGGTTTTATCACGACCAAAATGTCCAGCCAATCCTCCACTATGCTTCTCCTTGATGAGATTATCCCTCATAGAACTTCTTGGAATGCACAACTAAATCCCTCTGAATAGCATATCATCCCGAATGATGAAATCCAACCACTTCATTCTGTCTAGAGTAATAGGTTCTTTACAAGCTTTCCAAGCTTCACCAAAATCAGGATCCTCTAGATACAAATTCTTGAGTTCCTTGAACCCAACCACCTCAATCTGCATCTCTGTCTGTAATAGTTGCCTTCTGCTAAGCACATCTGCAACCTTGTTAGACTTTCCACTTCTGTGTTTCAAAACAAATGTATAAATTTGCAAAAACTCAACCCATTTCAAATGCCTTTGATTCAACTTTCCTTAACTATTCAAATATTGCAAAGCTTGATGATCAATATACAAAACAAACTCCTTAGGAAGCATATAATGTCTCCACTTCTTCAATGCCTGAACTATAGCATAAAATTCATAATCATAAACAAAATATTTTCTCTTGGCATCATTTAACTTCTCACTGAAATAAGCAATAGGTTTACCTTCTTGGCTCATAACAGCTCCTATTGTAGTACCACTAGCATCAAAGTCTACTTGAAACACCTTATTAAAATCTGGAAGTGCTAAAACAGGTTTTTCTGTAACCTTTTGTTTCAATAGTTTAAAACTCTTTTCTATGTCATTAGTCCACTTGAACTCTTTTCTATCCCCTTTCATTATTTTAGTCCACAAATACTGCTAAAATTTTTGATAAAATTTCTGTAAAAGCTAGCCAAACCATGAAAAGACCTTACCTCAGTAGCACTCCTTGGAGTAGGCCATTCAAGGATAGCTTGTACCTTCTTTGGGTCCATTTTTAGATCTTTTTCTAAAACTACAAATCCCAAATTCACCCACTCTCCAATTTTGGAGACAACTAAGGAGCTTGGAGTAGGATAGAGAAGAGAGCTTGGATATAGGAGACACTCCCAATACTTGACTGATTAGCGTGTACCAAGGTTGGCGGCTCACTTACTCATTTGCTTAATGTTTTGTTTATGCAAGTATTGGAGAAGATATGTATTGGTGTATTGTATGAGTTCCAGTGTTGTATTCTTGAGAGTTTATGCTTGTGAATCTTGTTGTTCTTTTGAAGTTTGTTTTGGAGTCTAAGTGATTCATGCTCTCTTGAGCTTGTTTGATTTTCTTGTTTTTGTGCTCTTTGTGTTGTGTGGAGTCAAGATTTTTGGGGTTGTGCAAGGACTCACTCACCCATGGGATGGGAAGAGAAATCCTTGAGGGTGAAGGGGTTCAATGGACAGCTCCAATGGTGGAGAGTCCCTCATGTGTAAAGAGGGTAATGCACCATGGATGTATGGGCTCCATGGATGGGTCTTGCTTAAAATTTGGGGGGCATAAGGTGGTTGTTTTGTGATCTTGGCCATGTGTGCCAATGAAGATTATTTTGTATATTGAGCCTTGTTGAAGGCATGTTTATTTGCAGGACCTTTTTCTCCCAAAGGAGTACTTGGTCCACCTTCACCCATTGAAGGCTTGTGGTTAAGCCTCTTGTGAAAGCCATGGGTTGGGAAGCTTTCTTATTATGTATTGTAGTGTTTCTTTTTTTGTGGTTTCAATTGAAGTTGTTGAGTAAATGATCATGTGGAAGTAAATGTAAGGAGGAATGTGCATGTTTTGTCACCCGGTTGGCTTGAACTCCCCTAGCTCGAGGGTGGTCCATCTATTTGGACCTATGGTAGGGAGGAGAGTACCATGGTTCCTTTGATTTGTTCTTTCAGGTTGCTTTTGCAGGATTGGAAGGAATGGCACTATTGGTCCTATGTGTTTTTGGAAATTATGTAAAGGTTGTAAATTGTTTTGTAATGAAGTTTCACTCTCCAAGTCATGTATTGAATCAAGTGTTGTTGTAATGTATTGTGAGGAAGTGTTTTGTAAATCTTGTTGATAGTTTCACTTATGAAATGGTATAATCATGTTCTTATGAAAACAAGGATTGTAGAATAAAGTGTTTTCAAATAAGTCTCTCAAAGCATTGAATAGGAATATCAAATGTTGTTTCCTTGAAGTTTCTCTTTGAGATAGTAATGAAAAGATGTAGTTGTTATTGAGAAAAAAAGAATAGATTTCCTTCTTGCTAAATGTTATTTATGATGTATTACAATGAAGGTTATTGAGATGAAAAGATAGCTTTCATTATGTTATCAATCTTGTTCTAGGATCAATGCATGTAGAGGTATATGATTCAAGTGATAAACCAATCTCTAATTTCCACCTTTTATCCATGCAAGTAAAATTGTAAACTAGTCATGTTAATTTGGATGAGGAACCATTAGTTTACTTTGTAAACATGAAATTGAATATGTATAGTATTAAAGCATTTTATTGAAACAATAATGTTAGGAAAGAAATCAACTTTCTCTCTATAACAAAACTAAATCATCAAATAAATTTAGGTGTGTAAGATAAAATGATTTTCAATAAAATCAAGTTTCCAAGCAAGTTATAAGAAAAACAAAAAAAAATTGGCAAAAGGGAGACCTACAGGTCTCTGGAATTTGTATGGGAAAATAATTCCCATACAAATTCCTTGCCACAGTCAATATTAAAACATTAAATTTGCCACTTGTTTTCAAAACAAATATAATAATAATTTATCTATTAATCTCCTCACTTTTTCACTACATCTCCATAAGGTGGCGCAGGGGATGAGAAGACCAGAACTTGCATTGAATGAGCCTTGGTTTCATTGGCCACTGCACTTTTCAAAATATGTACTTGCTGTTATAAATCTCTCCTCCCAAACAAACACCTTATCTCCTTGCCTGTGTGAGTTCTACTTGGTCTTTGTGTTAGGAGATAGGAAGGGACCCACATCCCCATGTTATCCCCAACTCCCCACTCCTTCCAACATGCGCTGGCTCCCTATGTTGCAGATTGTACTTAGTCTTTGGTATGGGGTGGAAACCCAAACCCCCATGTCCCCATCTTTTCTTACCCCCTTGAAACTTGCGCAAGGTTTGGGGATTGTTTTTCATTGTTTGCTTGGATATGTGTTTGAATACTTAAGTGGACCCCCCCTAACTTTACTCCTCCATGATGCCTTCATTAACACTCCTATTCCCTTATTATGCGCCCTTCTAGTTATAGGACAGGGTTGACTTTTCACCCCCTCTCTCTCTTGTCACGTGAACCTAGAAGGGGAATGGTGTTTTTAGCTAGGTTTAGGGGTGATTAATATGTAGCTTAGGTAGATTTATAAGTGGTAATTTTGCTTAGCTTAGGATAATTTCTTAGTAAACTTTTATTGTTTTATTTAGTTGTTGTTTTAATAAGTTTGGTTTATTAAAATTTTATTGTAGATGTATATGTATTAATAATTAATATATTATAATATAATAATTAATTAATATTTTATTAATTAGTTATTATATTATAAACATTTATTAATTAATATATATATATATTACTTAATTATTATTATTTATTAAATATATTATTTAATGATATGTATAGTTTTATAAATTGGTTAATATTCATATCAATTAATTGATATTTTATCATTAGCTTAATTATATATGTCTCATATAATTGTAATAATCATTTAATTGGTTGTTATAACTTGACCTAATTTGGATCAATATACATTATCTTATAACTTTAATATAACAAGATGATGTTAGTTAAGCATATCAAAATCGATAATCAATATTTATAAGAACATCATTTAAATGATTTTCTAGACAATGTTCTTTTGACCCTAATAACCTATGTGATTGCTAAAACAACGAATTGTACATTAATTCGATTTATCAAGACCTCTTATCATTGAAAACCTCTTGGTAACATTGATAAACTAAATTATGAGGATTAGACTCTCCTAGGATGTAATCTAGTAATAACTAGAAGGGTGACCTAATCATGAGTAGATAATCTATAGTTAATTCTTTGAAAAGGGTCACTCTCAAAATACAAATAATGATTGGTTAACCTAACTAGGAATCCTTGGATAGACCTTGTTGGCATCACCTAATGCTAATCGAGAATCATTCATTCTATCCTTATTGAACTTAGTTGCAACCTCACCGCCTTAATTGAATTCCCTGGTTATAACTTTATCTGCTAGTGTCCTTTTGGAGACCGTCATAGGTTAACAATTTGATTATTCAGATCCTTTGAGAACTTTGCCTAAGATCACCCTGTTAACCTGCAACATTATTTTAGATCAAACTATTCTTTTTAAAAAAAAATGGGTGTGATTTAGTCTGGCTTTCGATGGGCATGATAGAGAGTTTGATCCTTGTGTCCAAAATGAGTGCCTTAGAAGGTCTAGCTACAAACCGAGCCCCTCTCTTTAATGGAAATAACTTTTCCTTCTGGAGTGTTCATATGAAAACCTATATTATGTCTCTTAGCTGTGATGTGTACCTTAGTCTCATAAATGGCTATAAAATCCCTGCTACTCCTCCAAAAGATGTTGATGATAAGAAAGAATTTGATAACAATGCAAAGGCCATGAATGCAATTCTGTGTGGTCTAACTGAGGATTATTTTGTAAAGGTCATGCACTACGACTCAGCTAAAGAAATTTGGGATAAATTGCACAATGCATATCAAGGTGATGACAAAGTTAGGAAAGCTAAGGTTCAGACTCGTAGGGCTATTTTTGAAGGTCTTCGAATGAAGGACAGCGAAAACATTACCGTATATTTTTTACATGTTGATGAAGTTGTCAATGCTTTAAGAGGTCTAGGTGAAGATGTTGAAGAGAAGACTGTAGTTCAGAAGATTCTTCAATCTCTTCCCATGAGACTTGATGCTAAAGTCTCTGCAGTTGAAGAAATGTCTGATTTAGACAATCTAACTATCGATAAGCTACATGGTATCTTGACTGCATATGAAATGAGGACTATAGTTGATGGATCTTCTAAAACTAAATCTACATTTAAGGATTCTAAAAGAAGCAAGGACAAAGAGAACAATCCAAGTGAAGGCTCAAATGAGGACTCCAACGAGGAAATAGATTACTTCATTAGAAGGCTAAAAAGGGCTTTAACAAAAACAATGACAGATCTGGTGTGAAATGCTTCAACTGTGGAAAGCTTGGTCACTTTTCCTCTAAGTGTTCGGTTAATAAAGAAGAAGACTACAATGATGAAAAAGAATTCAAGTACCAAAAATCTAGGAGGTTTGCCAAGAAGAATTGGAAATCTGAAAAGGACAAGAAGGTGTTGTTTTCAAGAAATGACAGCAATGATTCTTCAAGCAGTGAAAGTGATTCTAGGATAAGTGAAGTCATGTTCATGGCTATTGATGATGTGAATATTGAGGATGCAAGTTCTGAAGAAATTGGAGATGATGAAGATGATGAAGTAGACCTTGAACTTGAACTAATTTCAGCTCTATCTGAGATTAAAAGATTGAAAAAGAAGAATTCAAGTCTTGTGGATCTTCTACAAGTTGAGAGTGTTGAAAAGCCGAAGATTGCTATATCTCTTAGAGAGGCTGAACTCAGCTTGTTGATTCTAAATTGCTAAATGAGGAGGCCAAAAAGATTCATGAGGATTTGGAAAATTAGATTCAAATAAAGGAAGATAACATTGCCAAGTTAGAAGCTAAACTTGTTGCTATGAGGAACATTGGTAAAAATTCCATGCTTTCTAGTGAAGAACTATCTTTCAGCAGTGGTAAGGTTACTTTAGATGACATTCTTGGCTCTCAAAGACCCACCAAAGATAAAAAAGGTATTGGCATGCAATTTGATCCAAACTCTTCATCACCGAAACGTAGTCCAACTACTCCTAAAAAGGTAAAGGAACCTTTTTTCCCATGGCTATTGTTTTGCATGTAATTACTTTGGACATAGAGCTACTGATTGTAGAGTTGTTCCATACAAGAATTATTATCAGCATGAAAGAAATTTTTTTAGGAAGTACAATCTGATTTGCTATAGCTACAATAAGTTTGGTCATACATCTAGATTCTTAACAGCTACAATGCAGATTTATTTTATAATGTTGAACCTCTAAGAAGAACTAAAGTGACTAAGGTTTGGAGAAGAAAGGTTGAAGAGACTCCACCTCTATAATTGGTTGGTTTGGTTTCAATAGAAGCACTTCAGTGTTATATCTTTTGGACTATTGGTATTGTTTTTTTTTGTGGTCATTCATGACAAAGGGGGAGTAGAGCTTAAGGGGGAGATCCATTTAGTTTTGGTAGAGTCATTTTCAGTTGGATCATTTTATGGGGGAGCTGGTTCAGATTTGGTTTAGTTGTTCAAGTTATTTCAAGTTTTCCATCAATGACATAAATGGGGAGATTGTTGGTTTTTCTGTCATTGATGAACTCTTCCTGTTGGTGCGTGCCTGTGTATGTTGTGTGTGTCAAACACTTAAGTGTGCGATTCAAATGGACAAGTGGCTATTCCTTGGGAACTATCTCTAAGCTTCATCATGTAAGGGCTTAGTTGTAAGATGTTTCTCTACTTCTACTGCATCCAATTGTGCAGTAGTGACAATTGTTATCTCACACGACTGCATATAGTGACAAAATGTTTATTTCGAGTGGCTTGCAAAAAATTGTTGCGTGGCTAAAAAGGAATGTATGTTGATGATATATGCATTGAACAAACCAGAGGATATCAATTACAAAAATATATTACGTGACACGTGCATCGGTTGCAAAAGGATTGAGAGCAGTTTTATGAACACATATGACACCAACAGTTTTGAAAAAGACACACGTTGATGAGCAAAAACAACTATGATCAGTGGGAGCTAAGAAGGGGATACGGACGTCTGGCATGAATAGGAAGAAAGAGGTTTCGAGATTCTTGAGTGCTGCAGATGTAACAGTTTCACAATGTGGTGCCGATAACCATTACAGAATGGACAAATTCAATTTGTTGTATGTATCACAGATACATAAGAAGGGAAACACATAATTAGTGTGATGATGATAAACAAGGAAGTGTAACGGTTAGGTGAAAAGTCTCTACTCTCAGTTCTCCATGGTTAGTGAAGATAAAAATATGCAGTGAACCATTTTATCGAGAACGGAAAGATACACCGGAATAGAAAGAAGAATATACATCTGCCGAGATTATAAAATGGGTGGAATGCGAAAATTGTGAGTGAGCCACTTCAGGCCAAAAATAGTCTTCTGGCATTCACTGTTCCAAGTGTGTGTGTGTAACAGTCCATTGTAAGGACATCTGGTAACACACAATAATCATCAACAGTCTAGAGCATCGAAAGAGAAGGATTTTTATTTATGTAGAGACCTGTAGCAGAGTGGTTGTTGGGGTGTAGGAGAGTCACGTGAAGTGTTGGAGACAATAAAAAAGTGGTAGTGAAAAATAATGATTTGGGGAAAAAAGAGTAGTCTCGGAGATTATGTAGAGGACATCCATGCTTCAAAAATTGAAAAAAGGTTGTTGTAGCTCTCATTTCTTAAAAAAATAGGATGAAATAGAAGTATCGACATAGATATATTATCTTTGTGTGCTGCGGTGTCATTAAAAACTAGTCAACGTCAACTAAATTGAGTCACAAAATTGTGGTCTGATAACAGTAAGTAGTGGAAGAATGGTGGTCTAATAACAGTGAGTAGTGGAGTCCGACTGCAGGTGGATGTCATTTTCTATAGTTAAAGAAAACCAGTGAGCGGGGGTCAAATTGGAGGTAGAGCTTAAGCATGCCATAAGCCATTTTGGAAGATAGACACAATAGTTGTAAAAAGGGAGTTCCAAATGGGAGATATGGTTTTAGCATACAAGCTATAGGGAGTTGCCGCAGCATATGAAAGCACAACATAGACATACATAGAGTAGATCTTTAATGCCGTATATGAAAGACACTCAGTGAAGTGGTATATAAAATCAAAGAAGTGAAAATAGAGAGGAGTTCATCATAAGCCAGTAGGAGAGTTAGAAGGAACACTTGAGAATGTTTTAGACAAGTTGTTGTACACTTCTATGGAAAGCATTGTAGAATTGAACTTAGCCACAAGAAAACCTTTTCAGTTCTTTGATCCAAAACTATAGCATCTTTATGTCTCTGTAAAGACTCATAGCTCATTGTTGTTTTGATTTAATCTATCCTCATCTTCTAAATAAGGTTGTAGCCTTATTGTAAACTGGTTGAAGCCAGTTCAGATTGGATGCGAGGAGAGTTGTAGCTCTTGGTGTAAAAGGGTTGTTGCCTTGAGTATACTAGTTGAAGCCAGTTAAGAGTTGTAGCTCTTTGTAAGAAGGGGTTGTTGCCCATTGATTAGTGATGCCATGGTTTTTCCCATCTTGGGTTTCCATGAGATAACTTTGTGTGTACTGTCCTCCTTGTCTTGTGTTCTTTGGTTTTTAGTTTTTTAGATTTAAAAGTTTGTGTCAATACTGATTCACCCCCTCCCCCTCTCAGTATTGTTCAATTTTTAGGAATACCCATCAAAGATTTAGCATGCCTATTGAAATTATATGTCGAAATAGATTTTTCTACGACATTATATCAGTTGGAATAGTGATAGATCTACACTGATTGTCTGATAGGTAAACCCATTGTTGGTATAGCATTCCTATCACACCTATCTGTCGAAAATAACTTTACTCTGATATTTTACCTGTCAAAAGAGTGATGAAACTACAGTGATTTTTTGACAGGTAAACCCATCGGTGGTATAGTATTCCTATTGCAACTATCTATCAGAAAGTACTCCTCTTCGACATTATATTTGTCAGCATAACAACATCACATAGTAAAGTTTCGACGGGAATCCCCGTTGGAGGTATAGCACCACCGTCGAAAGAGTTTGCATTGGTGTCAAAAAATTGGTGCACATGCACATTAAATATAACAAAGCTCAAGAGACCATCATAGGTTCTCTCTTTCTTCAGTCTATATTATTGACAAAATATTTTACCTTTCATTATCTCATCAAATCTGGGGATTTGAAACAATTTAATAGAATATTTTCATGATAACGTATATTATTTAAGTTGATGTTGCATCAATTTATCTACTTCACGGACTTGTAGAAAATGAGGACAGTGATAAATAAGCATCTCCTCCAATGGCCTACATTACTCAAGCCATGGGAGGGGATTCTTCTTTATGGCCATCTTTGTAGTATACAAGTGTGTGAAGTATATAAATTCATTCAGCGTCAAACTAAAATAATGTATGTTATACATGAAAATATTTTATTAAATTCTTTCAAATCCCCACATTTGATGAGCTAATGATAGGTAAAATGTTTTGTCAACAATACAGACTGAAGAAAGAGACAAACTATGATGGTCTCTTGAGCTTTATTATCTTTATTCCTAGCTACTGGGTAAGGCCTGAAAGACTTATACTTGTCGATTGTTGAGAATAATCACCACCTTTCCTTTATGTACATTGCATAGTATCCAATATAATTGATCCTAGTCTCACAAAAACATTTTACACTTGTGCAGACCATTAATACTGGAGGCCCGAAGTAATTTTATATGATCACTAGTACATTTCATGCATGGATGAGAAACAATAACTAAAGTTTCTAGATTCTAAGAAGAGGTATGAGTGGAGGCCAAAGAAGGGATATTTGCGAAGGTTTTATAGATGTAGGTTACTGAATCATCATCTCTGCACTAGTAATCAATCTGGAAACCCTTGTATGTATGTAGCCACTCTAGAAAATCTCCACAAAAATACCTTCTAGCCTCCACTACATATACTTCTTCTCATAAACTAAAAACTCTCCATCATTGATTCCCGTCATTTTTTTAGCATCTCCGTGGACTAAGATCTTAAATTATTGAGCTTCTCTTTGTTTTGAGAATAGTTTAACATTCTCTACTTAACAGGGCCAACCACGTGAAGGTGGAAGCTCATTTGGCCCCTCGTAGGAGCCTCTTATGACCCTTTATGACATTTTAAGACCTTTAAGATATAAATTCTTAGGAATTGTAAAGGGTCGTAAAGGGTCGTAAGGGGTCCTGGGACACAACAGATGATAAACATAAATGTAGGCATCATGGTCATAATTTTTTGGAGACACAACATAAAAAATTGTGACCATAAAGCCTGCATTTATGTTTCTCAGTTGTTGTGATATCTACATCACAGTCTATAGTTGTTGCAGTAGTAGAGCCTATCCACAATAGAAAGAAAGACATCTTTCTAGCCTGGGTCTGGATCATACCCCAATTGTCAAAGGATGCAGGTCTAGGCTAGAAAGATGTCTTCCCAATCTATTTAAGCCATATTCCTTGATCTTATCAAACTTCCTTGGTACGGTAGGCCTACTCTCTGTAGTACTCTTCTTCAATCTATGTTCGATGATAAGCATCTTATTCTTCTTCCTAATTGCAGCTAGAGATTCCTTTGCATTAGGATTCAACTCCACTTCCCCCATCTCATCATCCTCATCACCCTCAGCTACCATCCTAAGCCCTTCTTCCCTCTCCATTTCTTGAAGCCTCTGCAAGATATTTGGATCAATAAAGTCTGCAACATTGTGTCCATCCATGATTTCAGGAATATCATCATCTTTCCACTCTTCATTTGCCAAAATATACCACTTCTTCAAGCTTGCAGAGTAATCTTATTAATAAATGAACTCTTGCAAACATTAGGGTACCCACAGATCAAAATAGTTGATGTTATTGGTGCTTGTGCACAAGGATATCGATTCACTATTTTGAAATGACCAAATCATTTTATTTTGATTGCAGAGAAAAGGAGTGGGAGAAAATGAGTGGGTGAAAGTCGATCGAGCGCGAGAGAAGGTATGCGATTTCTTCATCTTTGATTGGTATCTTTGATGGGAAATGTCTTTTGAGCCTCTGGCATCATATTCGACCACAAATTTCAAATGCATTGTATTTTATTTGATCATGAATTCTCTCTGAAATGACCAATCATGTTTTCTATTCGATTCTTTTTGGTGCTTTTTTCCCCCATATTCAATAAATAAAATTCATGGCGGCAACCACTTAGCCATCTTTTTGATGTTCCAGGTATTTTACAAAGATATAGGTATGTGGATTTATCATTTAGTTGCTTGCAGTTATTGGTCAAATGCAAATATTTTGTCAAGTTGAAAGGGCAAGATATCAGTTTGGTGTTTTCATTTTATGTTAAAAGTTGATTTGGTAAAATCCTCAAAAAACACACTACTTGTAATAAAATCTAAAGAAGTTGAATGTTAATTAATGTAAGATATATATCTCATCCATAGTAATCAAAAGAAAGGACATGCAACTAAGGAGATTTACCAATCTAAAAATATAAGCGAATAGGAAACATGATTGGTGTAATACCCCAAAAATGGGCTATAGGTTCATTAACCTCTATATCGACACATGGAACGAAATCGACATCGAAGTCCTAACCAAAGGCACATCGGCACATCATCGAATCCTAATTGATTATCTTAAATTTTGCATCGGAGAATATTCTTAGTAATATTCCTAATCATCATAATTATCTTTGATTTAATGATTATTTGGCGATAAATCCTATTTATCATAAAGTTTAATTAATTGAATATTCTCAATATTTAATTAATTAAGTTTAATTCTACCACTTAATTATTTAATTGAATTTAATTATATTTATTCCTAATTATTATTATTTAAATTTGACAATAAATCAAAATTCCTATCATTAATTGATTAAATTCTTATTTAATTAATTAAAGAAAGTTGTCATATTTGATGATATTATTTTTGAATAAAAGTTTGATTAAAAGATTGATTAACCCATAAATCAATTGTTTTAATTTTAAAATCAGTTAAGTTGAGAATAAATCACTTTATTTTTAATTAATTTATAATTAAATCATGCACAATCAGAAAAGCAGGCAACTAGAAATTAACAATCAATTTTAAATTTAAACTCAACATCTGATGATGAGTTGAAAAAAACAAAACAAAAACTAAAGCTCTATTTTGAGTTAAAGCCTTGCTTTTGCATGATTTTATAAATTAAATATCTTTTATTTCTGATAACTCAAAAATCAACCTGAGTTTATCAAGAGTGATTTATGGTTTTTTTTCATGCACCTCCAAAGCCCTAGATTTCTATAAAATCAAGGCTCAGCTCTTCATAATTCATCTCTCAAATCCACAAGAATTGCATAATCACGCTGGAGAATTGAAATTGGAAGAATCAAAGCTTCTTGCGAATCAACATTGTTGTGAGATCAATCTTGTTTTTACATTCATTTTAGCTTCATATTGCATATTATTGTTAGATCATTTAGCATATCATAGCATATCAGTTTTTACATATCATAGATTCATATCAAGTTTTCATATCATTGCATCTAAAACAAAAAAATATAGATTAATTGCATTCATATTCCATATCCATCTTTGGCATTCAAATCTTTCATTTAGGTGTCGTCAAGGTCACTGAACTCGATAACAATTTGAGAACATCATACTCGCACCTATTAGAAGATAGTAAATCACCTGGTTAGTTTAGCTTTCAATTCATTGCACGATTTCATTTTTGCTAACCTCTAATATTTTACTAAAGTGTTGTGTCTATAGATCAGGTACAATTTTCACACACACATTTTTGGCGCCCACCGTGGGGCAACCCACCTTTACATGCTGGTTTTGATTTTTTTTTTTTGAGCTAAAGCCCTAAAGTTTCAAAGATTTAATTTTATCTCTCAAACAGCTTGGATTTTTTCTCTGAAATGTTTTTTGCAAGTTGGACACATATTAGAGAAGCTATAGTAAAAAATTCAAAATTTTCTGAGATGTTTTGAATTTTTAATAATTTTTTTCCTTAAATTCTAGAAAAAATTAATATCTGACACTAATCAGCATATTTTTAAGAATTTTTTATATTTTCAGAAAGCTCTTTAAATTATACAGGGGGTCCATTCTTTGTGTTTTAAATTTGGACGCAATATAATAGCTCAAATAGTCAATTTACAAAAACTGGTCTATTTTGATAAAATGGGTCTCTAGGGCACAAATGAAGAGGATTTTCTAAAATTTTTACATTTTTGGAAAGCTCTCTATTTTTTAGCAGGGGTCTTTATTTTGAATTTATATTTTTGTGGCCAAAATCATAAAAAAAAATCAGATCTTGTTGACTAGGTCAAATGCAGCAAAAAAAAATAAAGTTTTGTGATGGGTATGCACTTATTTTTTTTACATGGTTCAATGAATGATATGGGTTGTCATTTGGGTTAATTTCTGGTTATTATTGCTGATAATAATTGATTTTTAGAGCTAACCCTATGGTTTTCATAAGTTGAATATATGTTGCATATCTTGTTTGCTTATTTTCTTATTGGAGAGTTCGTCACTTGCTTGCATGGAAAAGCTCAACAAGAATTGTTAAAAATCAGGTAAAATCTACTAAGTGCATTGCACGGATCCTAGGTATTCTCCTTCATCTAATAACATTTTGATTTGGACTTAACATAAATCTCTTATGTGTCTGGCTTGTGTGCATCTTTTCATGCTTTTGTCTATTTCTACACACTTGCATAATTGATACTAGGTTGTGACCCCTTAAGAATTCATTAAGTAGTCTTAGATACTTGTGATTGATCTTGATAGCTATCTTGGGTTATTGGACTTGCTAATCCACTGACCCCTCATTCCACCCCGTGGTTGCAAGGTCAACGCCACATTAAAGGGGAGGGGTCAACAGGACAGAAGCGTTAAGTGTTCCACTTGGCAATCTATTTATGCTTTTAAGAACTCACTTTTTTTCTAAGTTGGGGACTCATTTTCAGCTTGTGTGAGGTGTTAAGTGGTCCACCTTGTGGACTCATCTCATATTCACTTTAAGCGTTAAGTGTTCCTCTTTCTGCTTTTTGGGTACTTTTGGTAGATTTGCTTTTTGGAAACATACATCTGTGCTCACATAGTAATTAGGCCCTATGAACACTATTCATGATTCTTGAAAGATTGGATTCCTAGTGAAATCTTTCTTGATGACAGAATCCTTGTAGGTAGGGAGGATACTTAGTGCATTTCACATTCAACTTGGTTAGTGCGTCTTCTCTTATTGATCGATACATTCTCTCCTAGGAGAGGTTGATAGATCATGTGGGGTTGACATCATGAGCTTTGGTGAATCAAAATTGGTTATTGTGCCTTCTCTTATTGATTGATACATTCTCTCCCCGAAGAGGTTGATAGATCACATGGAGTTGACATCATAGACCTTGGTGAAGCAAAACTTTGTCTTAGCATGTCAGATTTATCTATCTGCTTTGTTTGGGTTAAAAGTGAAAAGGCGTCAAAAACCTTAGATCTAGAGCCAAGTCCCCTTGTGGTACAATACTGTGAGTCATCTTTAGAGAGGGTTAACCATAGCGGACATTCCCTTCATAGGGAAAACTGCATTGATGGAACCTCAAGCAGTAATAGCCATTTTCACCATGGTAGTGACAGCCACTATATAAATGTCCTTGTGGAAGAAATCTTCACAGGTGTGGTTCATTGTTGGGTTGTCAGATCTCCCTAGCAACTCCTGAAGATTAAGTTCTCAGATTGTGTCAAAACCCTGGTGCGCCAGGATTGGAGTTCACCCCTTTGGATCATAAAAGTTGTAGAGTCAAACCATTACTAAAAACCCTAGCGAGGCCAAATTTTCATTTTCTAGTGTATATGTGCATTATTGAAAAACATTTTGGAACATACACAATTAGCACTTCGGAGGATTAGAATGATTAAAATCACTTGATTGTTCATGCACAAGGTTTCTTTTTCCCTTGTTCATTATTTTCAGACATGCTTGAAATCACTAGCTTGTTGTTTTGCATGCTTGTTTATCTATCTAGTTATTGAAAACAAACAAATCTATTACAATCCTCAAATCTGGATAGTACAATTTGCAAACAAGCTGAAACTAAAAACCCTAAATTTGCAAAATTTGAAGTAAAATTCTTTTCTGGAGTCAAAAGTCATCTTAGGAGGTCAGAAAGTCATACAAGTTTCTATCAAGTGTCATTTCATTACTACCCATCTATCATATGATAGAGAACCCACTGTCGTATGAGTTTGCAGAGTGTCATTTGGGAAAATTTAGAAAAAGTGTCAAAAAGTTGTCAGAATTGCTAGATACCCAGCTTTTTCAGCCTAGTTCCAGAATCTATCATACAAGTCACTATGTCAAGAATAGAGCAGTAGCCATTGAGAATCAGTACACTTGTCTCAAAGAATCAGTACACATGAGGAATAAATTTTAATCACCACTATGATGAAATAGATGCATGCTATGCAAGTTGAACTTAACAATCTTAAAAAAGAGAAGCCAAATTTTCATTACTAAAAACCTTAGAGAGGCCAAATTTTCATTTTTAGGAATATGTGCGTTATTGCAAAACTTTTTGGAACATACACAATTAGCTCTCTTAGGGATTAGCACAATTCAATCACTTGATTGTTCATGTGCAAGGTTGCTTTTGCCATTGTTCATTGTTTCTAGACGTGCTTGAAATCACTTGCTTGCTATTCTATGTGCTTGTTTATCTACTTGGCTATTAAAAATGATCAAATCTAGTATAATCTTCAAATCTGGACAATACAATTTGCAAACAATCTAAATATGAAAACCCTAAAATTTGCAAAATTTGACGTAAAATCCTTTTTGGAGTCAAAAGACATTTTAGGAGGTCAAAAGTCATACGAGTTTTTTCCAAGTGTCATTTCATTACTGCCCATCTGTCATATGATTGAGTACCCAGTGTCATATGAGTTTTCATGCCAGTAAATTCTAAAAGTCAAAATCCTACTTGCAACTGTCGTACAAGTTTTTCAACTATCATTTCATTTCCTACCAACTGTCGTATGAGTCTGTAGAAAGTCATTTGGGAAAATTTTGAAAAGTTGTCAGAAAATTGTCAGAATTGCCAGATACTTAGCTTTTTTAGCCTATTTCCAGAATCTGTCAAAAAAATCACTGTGTCAGGAACAAAGTAGTAGCCATTGAGAATTAGTACACATGTCTCAAAGAATCAATACACATGAGGAAGAAATTCTAATCACCGCTATGATGAAACAGATGCACGCTATGCAAGTTGAACTTAACAATCTTAAGAAAGAGAAGGAACCCAAAGAGTTCTCCATGGAAGCTCTATGCCCTTTTCCATTTGATAAAGACTTGTACATGTCACCATGCCCCCAGATAGAATATGAGCAACGTGACAATCCTTATGATACCTCTTCCACGGAGAGTGACACATCCATCTTTGGAGACTATGATGACTATGATGATGGACAATATAATGATACCTATGACACCTCTGTTCCTAAGAGTCCTCATCATGTGTTCCTGCTTATTGAAAATGAGATGTCACATTGGATAGATTGTGATGGTGATCCATATGATTCTGATTTTGAAAAAGACTTTGATGATTTTTGTGAACAATAACTTGATTATGATCCATCTACTACTGCTGAGGATTATAAAATGTATCGTGCTAGCTTGAAGCATCAATATTATAAGAATCCTTCTCCTAATGACTCTCCTACTGAAAATAAAGATTATCTTCTCAAGAAAGATCATGTTAATGTTGGACCTTTGTCTTGTGATGGTTCCCTTCCATCCCCTACTTCCTCCAATAACCATACACTTCCTAAAGCTTCCGAGTCTTCCAAATCTTTCACAAATCCTTCATCCAACAAAGTCTTGATACTTTTCATATGATTCCCTATAGTTATCCTCAAGGGCTACCCCTTGAAGAAACTCAAGCTAACCTTCACTTGGCTACCAATACTTTCAATAATACTAAACCTAAAGAGCCTAAGCCTTCATATGCTATAATTCCTACTTCAGCTAGTCCTCCACCATCTCTTCCAAAGTCTTCCATACAATCCCAACATGCTTCCTTGTTTTTAGAAGTGGCTCCATGTCAAGAGGACTCCAAAAATGATAAAGAAAAGAACATAAAGGAAGATCAAGATCAAGAACCCTCCATGTTGTCCACTCCTTTTCATGATGTCTCTTATCCGCCTCAGGGTTCTTTTGATCCTGCACACCCTTTCTCATACCTTCCACCATGTCTAAAGTCTTCTCCTAAGAAAGATCAAGCTACTACTTACACCGTTGAGCTTATTGACAATCAAAATAACCTTACTATACTTGCACTTTCCAAAGATGATACTTCTATTAAAGTTGGTAAAAATGGTGTTGTTACTTCCGATGTTAAGCCTATTGAAAATCAAGAAAAAAATTATGCACTTATGCTATCCAAAGATCTTTTTCAAGATCAAAGTCTTCCATCTTCTTATTCTACCACTCCATGTTCACTTTCACTTTCTACTCTTCCTAAGTCTTTGCAAGCTTTGAACAATCCTATCAAAAAAGGTGCTCATATTCAAGATGTACTTGATTCTATTGAAAATTCTAATGCTCACTCTAAAGATGCTGATATCCTTGGTTGTCATATAGATGCTGATGAACTTATTGATTATCCTTTTGCATCTTCCACTTCCATCCTTGGACCTCTTCCACCACTACTAAGGGCTTCACGCCTTCCTTCCATCTTGGGTCCTTATGTTCCTTCACTTTCCCCTCCTAACTCTCCTAATTTTCCATCCATCTTGGGTCCTTACATCCCTCCATCTCCCATCTTTTCTCAAGATCAACATAGATGCATACCCTTGAATCCTTTTCATCCATCCACCCATCTAAACTAGTCATATCCTCCCTCTTCCACAAGTCCCAAGTCCTTTGGAAGTAACTTGAATGTTCAATACAAGAAAAAGAAGCAATACAAGAATCCATAAAAAAAAGATCACCATGTCTCCTCTAATAGACATGGAAACATAAAGTCAAAAGAGATATCTAAGAAAAAAACTACAAGACAAGTGTTGAGTTTAAATTCAATAGATGTTAATGATTGTTAATTTCTAGTTGCCTACTTTTCTGATTGTGCATGATTTAATTATAAATTAATTAAAAATAAAGTGATTTATTCTCAACTTAGCTGATTTTAAAATTAAAACAATTGATTTATGGGTTAATCAATCATTTAATCAAACTTTTATTCAAAAATAATATCATCAAATATGACAACTTGCTTTAATTAATTAAATAAGAATTTAATCAATTAATGATAGGAATTTTGATTTATTGTCAAATTTAAATAATAATAATTAGGAATAAATATAATTAAATTCAATTAAATAATTAAGTGGCAGAATTAAACTTAATTAATTAAATATTGAGAATATTCAATTAATTAAACTTTAGGATAAATAGGATTTATCGCCAAATAATCATTAAATCAAATATAATTATGATGATTAGGAATATTACTAGGAATATTCCCCGATGCAAAATTTAAGATAATCAATTAGGATTCGATGATGTGCCAATGTGCCTTTGGTTAGGACTTCGATGTTGATTTCGTTCGATGTGTCGATATAGAGGTTAATGAACCTATAGCCCATTTTTGGGGTATTACATTTTGCCCCTCTTTGAATTACTGTGCGAAGCACAGTGGTTCAAAGACAGTCTGTGTATGATAAACATATGAAACTGATATTTGAAATTGAAATTGATATGAGACAGAAACTGATTGAAAAATTTGATATGAAGATAATAGGTCCTGAATGACCAAAGATAATGTTAACTATAACAGTGATGAACCGATGAAACAAAAGCGTCAAAATGCCTAATTCTGAACCTTATGATTGCAAAGAAGTGAGTGATCAATTCCAAACTCGATTGTCCTTAGAAGAATCATGTAGGTATCACATCTAAACCCTTCAGTTACCAAATAATCAAGGAAATAACACTAATGAACCAATGGTTACAAAAAAAAGCTGATATAGTTTACAAGATTAGGAGAATACCAGATTGATATGGATCTCAATGAATCTAATATGCCCCGAGTGATGATTGATTTTCCCTGAGCGATGAGGTCTTTTGATGAATTAGCAACTAGATGTGGTTGTTGTCTTGATTACTGAGGAAAAATATGATTCCAAATCTAGATTACAGACTTTGAATGATGTGTAATACCATGCCCCCTTCGGGATTAAAATTGAAATCTGACAAGAAAATTTAGCGTTGATAGTTCAGAAGCATGTTAATTGATTTGAGAAGTGGTTAAACACATCCGAGAACGCATTCTGCATCATTTGGAGGTCCAAAAGACCAAGTTTGACTAGGTTTGACCATGAGTTGACCAAGGTTGATCAAGTTGAAATTTTGATAGTTTGATGGAAGATAATCAATTAAGTTGAATTATGGATTTCTGTGATGATTGAAGGTCGATTATGCAAGTAGTTGACAATATGAATGATCTCAAATTTTGATTTTGATCTGAAAAAAAGGATTCTACTTGTTGTTTCGTTGGAGGAACCTTCGTGTGAGATTCAGCTCTGGTTAGATTTGAAGAGACAAGTGGAGAATTGTTTAAGCATTGAAGTTCATTTAGCCATTGTGAGATCATGCAAAGTGCAAAAATGCAAAGAAACATGCAGGATGATAATGCAACCCTAGGACCTAGGACCTACTCACTGATCATGTGTCAATTTGTTATCATCATTGAACTTTTAGGTAACTGGATAAATCAATACAATGCCCACTAGCTATGAAACCATAGACATATGAATATCGATTTGTATGCACAAGAATCAATACAACACCCACTAGTCAACAACCATGGATATATGAATATTGATTTTGTTTTCGGAATGTCGGATTAGATACAAGCACCAAGGCACAAGTGCCAAGATGACCTGAGTATCATGTCCATTTTGATATAGCAATTTGCATTTAACATACACGTCAAACAGTCAAGAGATCATTCTAAATCCAATGTGAATTACCCATAGTGACCCTTTATCAGTCACATCCTTAGGTAAGATCACGTTTCACAGTAGGAGAAAGAACTTACTCAAAAAGATAATAGTGAGATCAAACTTCTTTGAATTTTCTAGGTATCAATAATTGAGGTACGCATGGCCATCCAATTCAAGATAGAGGCTCTTACAGTCGGACACCATTTCAATCCAAAATTTCTAAAGACGTTAGATTTTCACATACAAGCAGAAGACAAAGAAAAGATTATGCCCCTAGTCATCACTCTCTAAATCCTATAAAGAACATCATCGAAGAGCTCGAAGGGACACAATATGAAAAAATCTCAATGTGAATCAGTAAGAATACAAGGAGATAAAAGCATGAAAAGCACGGATTATTTTTAGTTTGTGTTTGATTGTTGTTGTAGATGCAAAATCCTTTTTGGAGACGAGACAGACTTGACTGACTCAAATGAAGCTTCAAAGGACTCTAACTGGATATGATACATTTAAGATATACTGGAGGCCATAGGATATAACATTGATTGCCCCCAAGTGTTAAACATTGATAGGATACAGACACTTGAGCTGAGTGGTGTACAGACTGACTTATTGAAAACTAGAAATGCAGAAACAAACTGGGAGATATGTACAAACTAAAGCAAAACTGAAAGCTAGGAAAGACCAAGATTGCGCTGATAGATGGAGCATTTTTAAACAAGTGGCACCCATTTGCCGGGTTTTCACCATCTTGGTAGAGATTCTATTTTTGCTACCAAGGCGCCTGTTTCCAGGTTTTCACCAAGGCACTTTTTCTTTTTCTCCTTTTTTTTTTCATTTTTTTCAATTTTTTTGTACTTTTGATATTTTTTTATTTTTTTGTGAATCATCAAGGTGCCTATTGCTAAGTTTTCACCAAGATGTTCATTTTTTCAAGAATTTTTCTGATTTTTATAAATTTTTCAAGACATTTTACCATAGACTGAATGCCTTAGGCGTAGAATTTCTTCAGATGGAGAACGTTGAATTGTTCTCAGAGCTGTTCTCCTTTAGTTGTTGAGAGTTGATAAGCACCTGAGCCAAAAGTAGCAGTAATTACAAATGGACCTAGCCAATTGGATTCAAACTTCCCCTTGCGTTCTCGATGGGATTGATTTTTAGGATTTTCTCTCAAGACTAGATCACCAACTTGAAATTCTCTGTGTCTGACTTTCTTGTTGTAACCTCTAGACATTCTCTTCTAATATACTCTAAGATGATCATACGCTGCTTGTCTACGCTCATCTAGTAGTTCAAGTTCTTGCAACTTAGACACTCTGTAGTCATCATCAGTTACTAGACCATGCATTCTAATTCTGAGTGATGGGATTTCAACCTCAATAGGTAGTACTGCTTCAAACCCATAAACTAAAGTGAAAGGTGTAGCCCCAATAGGTGTTCTGATACTTGTTATGATACTAGTTCTGATACTTGTTCTAATACTGGTTCTGGTACTTGTTCTTATACTTGTTCGGATACTTGGTATACTTGATAGCATCTTTTTCCATTGCAAACTCCCAAGCAAGATCATATCATGCAGTCGTAATGTCTAGCAAGGTGGAGAACAAGAGGGATTAGCAAGCCAGTGGAAGAGATGGAAGACAAGAGAATGAAGGAGAATGAAGGGAAGAAATCCTTAAGGGAAAACTCTTCAAGAATACCCAAGCTAGGGAAAAATTGTCATGTAAATCGCATTTGGACAAGCAATGAAAGACCAGCATAGGATAAGTCACAAAAGTGTAATGCCGGAGTAGGAAAGGATGCAATCCAAAGGAGTAGACATGTCAAGAGGTTTCATAGCATCATGTTTCACTCTTTCTTTCTTTTTTTATTAGATCAAGACCAAAGGGAAAATGGATAATGATAGGCAAAAATGAATAGAGGAAGATGGATATGAAGGCTAAACATGGAAGGAATGAAAGCAAGATCATCATAAGACAACTCATAAAATAGCCAAATGTTCATGTATAGATCAACATTGTCAAGATCAAAGAGAGAAGATGGAATGGATGAAATATGTAGAAGAACTACGCATGATGTCTGATTTCCAAGTTTTCATCACGGTACTTATCCAAGGTGCCAAAAGGGAGTGGTTTTCACCATAGGATGAATTTATTTCTCTTTACTTTTGCTACCAAGGCGTCTATTTGCAGGTTTTCACCAAGGCACATTTTCTATTTTTTTTTTTTGGGGGGGGGGGAAAGAAGGCAAGTTTTTTAGATAATGCTCATTGAAAGGATAAACCATGATATGCCAAGGAGTAAAAATGATATGCTCAAGGATGCTGATAGGAAAAAGAAGATGGAAGAGAAAAATGGAGGATAAGGTTTTATGTAAAGCGAGTGAGGTTGGAAGATAGGAGGAATAGGCAAGTGAGGAAAAATGATAGGAGGTAGAAGGATAATGAATGGAAGGACTGTGAAAGGGTAGGTGGAAAGGAAGGCAAGATCAACATCAACACACACCTTGAAGGGTGGCGAGAGGATGGAGGAAATGTGAATGAAGGAATACATGAAGGAATATGGTGAATGGATAGTAGAGGTTGTGGTTTAGGCACATGGAATGGAAGAATATTTTTGTAGGGAAATGAAGTGGAAGCCTTTGGAAGCTTGAATGTCAATTTCACTTTTTTCTCAACACCAGACTCTTTCAATAGAGAAGGTAGTAAATCACCTGGTTAGTTTAGCTTTCAATTCATTGCACGATTTCATTTTTGCTAACCTCTAATGTTTTACTGAAGTGTTGTGTCTACAGATTAGGTACAATTTTCACACACACAATTGGTACCTTATGAATTGGTTTTTGAGGTGCACAATCTTCATCAATCTCCTCAAAAGAAGACCCCTCGTCACAAAAAATGTATTTAACACAAATTTTTTTTTACAAAACTGAACCAATGGCATGTTTAGAATGAAGAAATAGAATGATAATAATATGATGAAAATTCTATTTTATTTAATACACGCAAAAGGACTAGTCCCAACAATTCTTAAACATACTTTATCTGATATGATAATAACATGCTAAACTTATAAACATACTTTATCTGATATGATAATAACATGCATTTAATTTTCCAATTACTAATTACATAAAAAACAAATTTACAAAACTGAACCAATGGCATGTTCTTCGTGTGGTACAAGGAAGATTTTTCTATCAGATCTTCCTTCGTGAAAGCTAAGTGCGAGAGAAGGTATGTGATTTCTTTATCTTTGATTGGTATATTTGACATGCAATGTCTTTTGAGCCTCTGGCATTATATTCGACTACAAATTTCAAATGCATTGCATTTTATTTGATCATGAATGCTCGCTGAAATGACCACATTCTACTGGTGTCGTTCCCTAGCCCATGCTTTATCTCCATTATTTGATGTTATTGGTGCTTGTGCTCAAGGATATCGATTCACTATTTTGAAATGTTTGGATTCATGTTTATTGATATTACTTATTGAATGCTTTGGAGACTACTGGTTTGACTGTCCATGCATTACTAGTGACTGAGATTCATTAAAGGATACAAAACCCTTCATTTTGAGTTATTGTGTGTGGATTCAAATGTAGGTTTGATTTAGTTAATGTTTAGAAGAGATCAATAAAGTATTTAAAGACAATCTTACATGTTTTGAGAGGTTTGAGAGGCACTTATTATGACTGTACCCTCACAAACAGTGGCATAGACTAGTTTTACTATGTTTACTTTCTCTATTTTGAGGTTTCCTTTCTCTATCGTAGGGGTACTCAGAGGGTTCATTGAAAAAATGATCCTTTGAATAGTTACTGTGAATATAAATGATTTGATATAGCATATTTCTCATTTTACTTGAAGTTTGGAACAACTTGTGCAAGGGTGAAAGTACTTTTGATCATTTTGGTCATGACTATTCCTGTACATAGTCAGGAAATGTAACTGTCTAATGATTATATGTAATGTTGAATGGATTAAATTCTTTATTCTTGGTAGAACTGAATGGAAGGAATAGTGTTGGTGTTAGGTTTCATTTATTATTGAATTTAATGGTTTCCAAGATGTGTTGAGGAGTTTCTCTTTATTTAATGTTAACTGTTCCTGCACAATCCACTCATACAACAGTGAAGTTACAAAACTAAACTGATGGCATGTTTACAACAAAGAAATTGAATGATAATAATATGCTAAAAATTCTATTCTATTTAAATACATGCCAAAGGACTAGTCCCAACAATTCTTAAACATATTAGTTATCTGATATGATCAATTGTTAATAAAGGTCTAATTCTGTAGACTGCTAGCATGGAGGAAGACTTGACCTAGCCAAATCTTCCTTGTACCACAAAAAAAAATGTGTGATAACTATGTCTACTCCAACCTTAATTGTTTAAGAATTCATCATATTAGATAAAGTATGTTTAAGAATTGTTGGGAGTTCTATTAGACCTTTGTTGTAAACATGCCATTAGTTTTGAAATGTTTGGATTCACATTTGTTGATATTACTGGCACGTTTGATGATGCCATTGTATATTGCTAAGATGCTCTCTGAAATGACCGCATTCTACTGGTGTCATGCCCTAGCCCATACTTTATATCCATTTCTTTGAAATGTTGACTGTGGCTATCAAATGGATAGCCTGTGAGCTTCTAGCTAGGTGCCATTTGTATTGATAGCTTAGGGTATCAAATGTATTTTATCATTGATAGTTGAGACTTTGTTAAAAGGAAATAGGAAAAAGAATGATTTTGATTTATTTTCTCTATTTTGATCCCTAAGTGGCTTACAATCCTAGAGAAGTATATGCAGATTTACAGATGCAGTTGCAAGATACATAACATCCGATAATTCATAAGAAATCTATGTATCCAATTTGAATAGAAATTAATAAAAAGAAATAGGGTCATCCAATGGCCCAATCATCTAGACCTTGACTATCCCCTCAACTAGTGACCCTTCAAAACTGGGTTATCATGCAATCAGTGAGTGATCCTTCATTCACTTGGTCTTCCCTACATCCAAACATATTGGAAATACACAATACAATGATAACAAGTCTTTCACAATCCCCCTTCCCTCGAGGAACACTATCAACCATCCCTTCGATTTAGTATTTCACTGTTGTATGAGTGGATTGTGCAAGAACAAATAACATTAAACAAGGAGAAAAATCCTCAACACATCTTGGAAACCATTGAAAGCACAATAAATCAGTTTGGAGACCTTTGGTTGTAAACATGTGATTGGTTCAGTTTTGTAAATTTTTTTTTTGTGTTAACTGCATTTAAATGGAACATTAAGCATAGTAATAATATGCTTAATCTATTAGTAATTGGTAGATTAAATACAGATAATACATTTAATAGTTTAGCATGTTATTATAAGATACTAAAGAAGACCTACTATTTGTCAGAGAAATCTTCACTATCCCCCACAATGAAGATAATGAAGATTGACCTCTTGCCCCACAACAAAAAACATTGTAATAAGAATAAGATATAATATAGTGTTAGAATAAACTTTGAACAAAGACATGTAATGCTTATGTTAATGATCTAAAAAGATGCAAATATAGGAATTGAAAAAGAAGATAGTACCAAGAAACATTTTCACAAATATGAAATGTGAGGAAAAGTAATAACATTAACAATGCCAAGATTCACGACATTAAATTTCACCCGCAGATGAGTTTCTACACTGGGTTGCCCAACATCAAAAATATGTTGAGTTGCATTTGAGTTGTAACTAAGAGTATCATGTAGAATAGAACCTAAACTTTGAAAGTGTTCTCCAGCCTGGCAATTCAAAATTCAATCTAGGCAAGAATCAGTAAGTGAAATAAATTATAGACATCAACATCAACATCATCATAATCATTAAACATAAATTATAGACATCAACATCAACATAATCATAATCATTTGGAGGGTATTTTTTTTGGATAGTACTATGTTTCTTGAAAGTTTTTGTGATGCTTCTAAAATTTAAAGACATATTTTATGGCTTAATGATAATATAGATTAGTGTTTTTTTTTATGATGTAAAATATTTTCAATATAATCATGGAATGTTGTTGATCATTCATGGTCTTAAAGAAACTTTTCTTCTATTTGATGTATCCTGAATTCATTGAGTTCTAGTACATGTGAATGATTTCCAGAGTTAAATTTTTGTTTACCTATGTAAGCTTCACATTCATTCTTTTCTTTTTTTGATTCTTGAGTCTTGATGTTGTTTCTCAATGTGATATAGACTGACCACAAGATGGTTCAGTTGGTCCTCTCTTTTTGTTTAATCATTTGTGTTCTTCATGGTGTAAGTGTCAATATGTTATAATCCAACCAACATGTTATACCCCCACTTCTGAAAAACCTCACAACATGCAAATCATAGCCAAAGACTTGGGTGATTAGCATACACAAATAGAGATTGCCTTTAGGAAATAATGATCATTAATATTCATTAATGGCAGGTGGTGATTCCTTGGTTATAAAGGCATTAACAACATTCATCATCTTAACCAAGTCATGGGTGGTGATCCTTGAAATAGCACAATTAGTAAAAGGAAATAACAACATAACTAATAATCATTACCTTTATTAATAAGTATAAAGCAATGCTTACAATTTAAATAGAAAGCCACATCTCTTAGAAAAGAGATCTCTGTTAAAAGGGATGCATCACTTCATTTGGATATAGAGGCATAGAAGGAAAGACATTTATTTGGAATGAGGAAGAAGGAAAATTGGAAAACAAAATATGGAATAATTAGGTTGGAATTGGAGAAGAATTCAAAAATAAACTTGAATTAGAAAAAAGCTAAGTTATCTGGTTCTTTGTTTGAGGCTGGGTTCCGATTCTACTTTTGTTCTCCTCTGGGTTTGACTTGGGTTCCTTTGGTAGGAAATTGGGTGCCTGGGCCAATCTCGGGTGCACCTGTAGTATTCTAAATATGATACACGAGGTATTTTATTCATAATTTTATAGGCTAACTCATTATTATGGTAACATGGGTATGACCACACTCCATGCCTAATGGTACCCAACATGGAGTGTGGTTCAAATGAAGTTGAACCAAATGCTGACCGTGATGGAGATGATCATGATGAAGATGAATATGAATATTAAATCTAAAATATGGCTTGTAATTTGAATTTTCATTATGAATGAGGAAACTATAGATTCAACTTGACTCATTCTATGTTGTAGTATATTTGTTCCCTAGATCTACCATATTATATATGTGCAGCCTATAAGGGACATCTTCTACTCATCCATGTATCAGATCTGGGTAAGATTCTTAGGAGAAAGACAAGATGTCAGTGGGAGATGGAGAAACCAATCTTAGAATACCACTTGAAGCCTTGCAATGTTGAGAGTGGGATAAAGGCTACACTTGAGACCCTATATAAGGAACAATCTTATTGAGCTTCACTTTGTTTCGAGAATAGTTTTATATTTTTTACTAAATAGGGCCAACCACGTGAAGGTGGAAGATCATTTGGCCCCACCCCCACCCCCCCTAACATCACTCTAAATTCCACGTTAACATCTAACATTCATTCATTATTTCATCCATTAATAAAATGTAACATTCATTAATTATCACACAATAACATTTATTAACATTCATTAACACCTTAATAAAATATAACATTCATTAATTATCACATGATAACATTCATTAACATTCATTAACACATTATAAAATTTATGAACATTCAATACCACATAATTAAATTCATTGGCATATAAAAATCAATCATTATCAGTTAAGGTGCATAGATGACAATCATTTCTTTTTTTTCTTTTGATTTTTTTTTTAAGTAATCGCTAAGAGGAGCATCGATATCATCATGATCATCTCCCCATTAATTAGATCTCAATGCATGCCTAGTTCTTTGTTGATGCAATGTGGGGTCATCTGCAATAACATATAAATAGGTTAAATCAAAAACATTTTATTATAATTAAAATCATTAATTTTTTTAAAAAGTATTTCAGTACTTTAAAGGCCATAATCATATAGCTCTTTACCTGGTCTAGTCACATCATCAACATCAAGGTTAGTTTGTCTGGCCTCGACCTCAACCTCAACCTTCTCATTAACAACGACCTCTACACTCTCTACAACTGCAATACAAATTGCTACATTAATCCAAACACCAATTGATATTAAATTTGTATTACTACACCAATCAATTTAAGATGTTTACTTGTATTACTCTGATGCACATCCACATTATCATTATCATGCACAGGTTGTGTATGGCCAGATTCAACAGGCTACATTTCAATTTCATACGCATTCATGTTATCATTGTTTTCTTACTTAAAACAAATTTACTCACTTTATGTTGGAACTTAACATCAAATAAACTCATTGGTAAATAATTAAATTTGAAATATCATCTATTTAGCTTACTTACCATGACAGATCCATCAGTAGAACCTTGTGCACTTCTTATTCTTCCTGCCACGACTTTATAGCCTTGTTGGAAGCCAATTCTCTTGTCCTCTTCTATGAGACTTATATTGAACTCCGTGCCTTGCATTTTTTCTTGGTATCGTCAAATTTTATTTCATTGTTTCATCAAAACAAAAAAGATTGCAAATTATAAATAAATATTATAAAGATCAAAGCATTATTTTCAATGTTAAAAGCCATCTGCAGATTGTATTTTTCCTCATTTAATTCTAATAATATTAACACTTACAACTCGTGCAACAAGTTTGGAATAATCGCCAGAGCCTAGCTTGTGTTGCCCGTGCTTTTGTAGTCTTGCCTTTGTTGTGTTAGGAAATCTATGAAGAGATTGAAATATGTTAGTTCATATAAATATGAAGAGTATTTAGTACACAATTACATTCTTAATAGTATCACATACCTTCTTCTGTTGTCTAGTGGTGTGTTTTCTTTTTTTATTTCAATTTTCTCATTCGTATCCAGAATAAGAGATTGCCACTCTAAATTAGGAATGCAAGGGGGGCACTGGTACTTTAGGTTTTTGGTTAATGTACACTTGTATTGGTCCATAATATACCTCAAACATAACCCAGCTTTCTGAAGGAGCTTACCCTTCTCAAATACATGAGGTCCAAAAAAGTTTGTCATACTCTCTACGAGAGCATCCTTTAACTTTATATTTTGGGTTTTCCACCTTTTAAGAAAAAAAATAGTGTTAGATTAAAAAATGAAGTAAAATTACCTTTAATATAGTTTAAGAAATGGATGTAATGATAACTATCCTAGCAATGATATGAAATCAAAATAGTGGATTGGGGTTTTAGTTTGGATATGATGTTCCACCCTGTATAGATGGTGGGCCTGAATATCTGCAAACACTCGTCATTAAATTTACCATAAAAAATATCATTCCCTACAAAATAATCATGGGATCATTAGTCAAAGGATATACTAGTATAAAATAAGAATACAATAGATTGTATAGTAAAAGAAAGGTCTAATCTTTAAATTACCTGGAAGTTTTTCTATTTTCAAGGGAACTCCTTCTTCATCACTCACAAGCAATATGCAATCTTTCACTACTCCCATACTAGGAATACTAGTACATCCAAGAAAATCACCATCAAGTGATGCATCCCCTGTTGCATAAATTGAATCCATTACGAAATGCCCCTAAGAAAGAACACTTCAAGGGAAATAAACATATATATAATGACATAGAAAATAAAATCTATGTACGAGTAGGTGGTGCCATGGCATCTGTGGCCATGCTATGTGTTTCCAACATTGTAGGATGCAATACATTTGAGCCTGCCATCGTATGAGGTGGCAATAGTAAATGATCATTGACATGTGTTGATGAATAAGATTGTTAGAGAATAATAAAAGGAGTGATTAGCATGGAAAATATTGTTAGAGAGTAAAAAAAAATATAATCCAACATGTGATCTACTTGAACCAGCTACAGTACCCTCATCATGGCCGTGAGGATAAAAATTATGCAAAAAAGCTGTAAAAGAAACACACCCGCTTATTTTATAATGACATAAAAAACTAGTATAACATAAAAACTATTATTGAACTTTTGTTATAATTAAAAATTACATTAATACTTACTCTGTAATTTTGAGATAGGTGCATCAATTTAGTTTCCCTCTTTTGTGACTTAGGAGTCGGAGGGAATATAGATGCCAATTTAGCCACTCTTTTTCCAATTTTATGGAGGCATTTTTAAATTGTAGAGTCGGGTCATCAAAAGTAGCGAAATCAACAGCTAGGTCCTCGTCAAAGGAATCCTCTTCAGGGACTACGGGTTCTTTTCCCTTTCTCTGATGACCACCTATCTATGAGAATAATATTAGTAACACTATTAGAATTAATCTGAAATAGTGATGAAAAGAATATAATAAAAAACACTATTTAACATTTTTCTTCTATCTAATTTGTAGTAAAATAACAAAGAGGTTTACTTGCTGGGAAGAAGTGCATGCACGATCATCATTGTCCCCTCTATGTGGTTGCTCCATATTGTGGCCCTATGTTATTATTTGAAGTTAACCAATAATTAGAAAGGACTACATTAATAAATTTCATTTTAAGATGATGATGGAGATGAGGTGGATGGTGAGGAGACTCTCTAAATGTGGCTGGCAAAAAAACTTAATTATTTAATGGTACATCTAGTATGTACCTGCACCTCAATGATAGTGACATCATTTGTATCTATGTGATTCAAATTGTAATCAATAAGCAGCTCTTCCCCTACACTTATTGATTTTATCGCACATACAAATACATGATTTCCCTCGCGTGCCTCAAATATAAGCAATTGGGTTTCTTAATAGTTGACAGAGGTCGCGTGCTATTTATAAAACCTATAATATTCCCTGATGCTTTTGGCCTTCTGTCAATGTATATAGCCACTCTTTTACTTTTCTCATTATCTTTTTGTTGAATATAATTTTCTAAGAGTGCATACCTACGCATACTTTTTTAATATTGAACAATTTACATCCAACTTTTGTAATCATAACAAGGTCCAACAAACTCCATCAATTTGAAAACTTTTTTGTAAGAGACCTTTATGCCATCCATGGAAAATAGGCACAAACCATGTATTGACGATGGTGCAATGCGATATATCTTGCCTTTAACACTAAAATCAATGTTTATTGGAGGAAGTTCCTTGGGGACCCATTGTTTCTGTAGATATTGGTACCTAGAGGGCACCTCGATGTCACCTTTTCTCTCATCATCATAAGAACATGACCCCCCTTGAGCAAGGAAAAATTTCATGCGTTTATTGAATTTCCTTCTAGTCTTTTGACCTCTAGTTGATCTTCCTAATTTAGACATACTACATGACTCACTTTCTTCGCTCGAGGAAGACACATCTGAAAAATATTGATTTGCTGAAACCTGCACTCCATCAAATGAGAGAGATAGCACGTAATGCAAGATATTTTGAAAATTGTGAAATACATTAATCTCTATAGGGTGTATTGACTTATACCTGTCGATCCATGCGACTGTGTGGGATGCTTGTGAAAGGGATCTAGGTACCTACATATGTAATTCAATTATCTTATGTTAGCTAAAAAATTCATGATACATATACTAAAAAATACATAGTAAGTACATTAAAAACCATAAGCATCCCATATGAATTAAAAAACTTAAAAGGTACATCATGAATTAATTAGATTAAGCATTGATCGCATAAATGCACATTTCTATCAACAAATCAATATTAAATAGATTAAGCAGTGATGACGTAACTATACATTTCATTCATGTCATTCATCTTCTTCTTCATCCAACTCATCACCATGATCATCATTGTCATCGACATCATCACCACTACTATCATTGTCATCATCTTCGTCGTCGTCATCATCGACAGATCATCATCATCATCATCATCATCATCATCATCATCATCATCAACATCAACATCATCATCATCATCATCATCATCATCATCATCATCATCATCATCATCATCATCATCATCATCATCATCATCATCATCAGTAGCATCATCATCATCATCATCATCATCTTCTTCTTCTTCAAGAAAAGTTGCCTCAGGAACATCATCGACTAACTGTTGTTCATGATCATCATCTACATCATCTTCTAGTTGTTCACAATCTTCTTCTTCCATCACATTATAACTCATCGACCTTCCTCTTGGATTATGTCTAACAACAAAATGCCAACCCTATTTATGTGAAACCTCTGAGTAAAATACTTGCTCACATTGACTTAGAAGAACATAGGGCTCATCCCCAACTGGCTCAAACCACCTTGTATTAATCATTGGAAATCCATTGTCATGCTCAATTTTTTCAGTTCTATCAAGATCATTTTGATTAAGTTATAACCTACACCATCTGATGATGAAAAGAACTAATCTGAAAGAATTAAAGTCACACTCAAGTATATCATCCAAAATGCCATAGTATCAATTTTCAAACTCTCGAGGATGTAAGTCATTTCTAGATGAAATATTAGTCACCTGAAAGACTGCACTTATCTCATAATCACAATTTTTCTTTGTGTCATCCAACTTTTTGATGCAAAATTTATGACCATTCCAAAACATAGCCTTGTGGTGTTTGACTTACAAAAATATGTCAAAAATGTATAATTATTGCATCGAGAGTTCATAAATGTACAAGTGATTAAAAAATTTATATGTACCTAAAAATCTCTTAAACCATGTGCTAAATCTATTTCCCTTTGTGTAACATTTGGATCTCCGTTACGATGAGCTTCATTAACCAATGAAGACACAACTTACCATGTTAATGTGCAACCTAAATGATGACATCGTTCAATCCATACCGTCATCCAGTCTTGATTGTTTACAATATACAAATGTATTGCATCCCACTCTCGAGCAGCTGTACAAAAAATAAATAGACGACTTACAACCAATTAATTTTGAAGATTAAGAATTAATTAATAGCTACAATAACATTTTATAATGTATTACCTCTCACTTTCCTCATTCTACCTTTCCTGACCAAGTACCCCCCTTCGAATTTTCTAATGGCATCGAGATCCCAAATGTGATCTATATGGATCTTTTTTGCAAGCTTAGGAAGATATTCAGTAACGTACACCATAGTCTAGTATACCATATATCCCTCCACCATAGAACCCCCAGTATGTGGTCTTTTTTGAACCAAAGCCTTTAAAAATTTTAGGTGTCTCTCAACCATCCACATTGACTGAGTATCTACGGGTCCACACAATTCAATCTCCTCAACTTGGTGTATGAGGTAGTGTTCTTGTGCATAGAAAAAGGTTGAAGGTAGAAACTTTTGCATTTCACACATTAGATGAGGAATTATTACCTTCCAATATTTTATATCTTCTTTATGGATTTCTTTAGATGACAACCACCTACAAGACATTCAAGACACAAAAATATATAAATACGAGACTTTACAATATTACAACAAATTGAGCATATATCATTGCTTACCTCATGTATTTTTCAAGATCATATATCACTTGTTTGATGTTATTGTCAAAGTTCTCTGGGAGAGATAGGGGTATCACGTACTGCAACAATTATAAAAATAATCATGTCATTCTTTTCTCACATAATACAATGAGAAGTACATGCAGTTTACAAATATATTTTAAATACAAAAGAACATGACTTACATTGATGAAGGTATACCAATCATGCATTTTCAATCTTGGCCCAAATTCACTTTTCTTTGATATGGTACTGCTTATGTTTGCAGCAAATCCTATGGGAAATCAAATTTTTTGTATGACTTCTTTTATGGCATAACTTTGCTGCTCTGTTAATATTAATAATATTTATGGTACATGTTTCACCTTTTAATTACTATAATGACATATATGACATACCTTAGCATATGTGACATTATTATGTTGGATAAACCATTCATAACCTTCAAGTTCAACAATAACAATACAACAGAGAGAAGAGTTATTTGTGAGGCTTCATAAACGGTCGTGGCTACCTTCTCAAGTAGAGGTATATCATGGATGACATCAACATCATCCCGATCATCATCATCAGTTGTGCCAGTACCGAATGTGTCATGGATCAATGTATTAGTACCATCATCTTCAAATGTGTTATTTGGCACATGATCATCATCTTCCATGGGATCATAATCTTCAGCTTCAATATTCACACCTCCATGATCCTCCACTTCCAAAGCCATATTCTCCATATTCACACCTCCACGGTCCATATCATGTATTCCCCTAGGGTGGTCGACCTATATTAAAATGATGAACACAAATAAACCATTATAATGATCTCATCATCAAGTGTATTTCATATATATATATATATATAAATTTTTAATTAAATATAATGAAAAAATTACCAATTCATGATAATAAAACCCTCCTTCAATGTGACCATTATCCCTAAAATGTCTCTTAGTTGTTTTGATTAGAAATCTTCTAGTGTTTAAGCCCTTACAAATATTGCAGGGACAATAACATTTTCCATTGCCTTTTCTTTTCAAGTTAGACCACTGTAAGTACCTAAAATGTAGTGTTAAGGAATGCAAAGTAAACTAAACATTCAACAAAAAAAATGAGATAAACACCTATGATTAGACCTACAAAATGAAGACCAAGCAACACAATGGAATGCAAACCTCAAACCAAAGAACCTTCAAGTTGTAGAAGATTTGTCCAAGGATGGAATGTGTGCTCAATGATCTATGCTTCAAGCTTCAATAGAGAAAATGGCATGATAACTTTACTTTAATGGTGGATGAAAATGAAGGAGGAGAGCTTCTCTTTTATACAAAGATGGGTGAAATGGACGGTCAAGATTAAGGGGCAAAAGAGGAGTGAGCAATGGTGGAGATGCATCCAAGGGAGAGCACATGGATTGTGCTTTCTCAAATGCATAGCATTGTGACAAGTGTCACAATGGGGGAGGATGAGAGGAGAGGCACCTTTGGAAGTGTCTAAGAGGTGTAAGAGGCTTTTGATTTTTCATTGGAGGATGTGGAGGTGATGTCATAAGGGGTTGACTTTGAGTTGGATTAGCATTTCTTAATCTTGGATTATGATTGTGCACATGCTTAAGGGGTGATTTAGGCTTGGATTAGAGGGTAAGTGGAGGATTAGGGAGATGTGATGGAGGAGAGAGAATGAGTGGAGGATTAAATTAGCTAAGCATGGATTATTAGCTAATAGGGGAGACTTAGAATTAAATATTTTATTTAATTCCAAGTGGGAGGAAAAGAGGATTTATGAATTAATTTATTTAGATAAATGTATCCATTTAAATTAATAGAAGAATAAAGATTTAATTAATTATCAGACTATAGGTTTGTCATTTTGATAATTAATTGGGCTATAGTTAATTAATTAAATTAATTAACTAGGGGATGACATAAATTAATTAAATAAATAATATTTAATTAATAAGATGTCCTAGGAAAAGAGTAAATATGATTACTAATTTATGTAATCAAATTTAGGTGTCTACAACCACAATCTACTGATTGTATCTGCATTACCTTCTTCACTTGGATTGTCTAACATGATCCTCTTCACTTAGATTATCTACAACGTAATTATATATATAAATTGAAAAGTTAGTTATGAAATGATGTTGTAGTATAGTATACCAAATATCGACACTTATGTTATTGTAGTCTTCCACCTCAAACTCTTTCCTATTGTGGCAAGAAAGAAAGATATTCAAATAATATAATAGTTTGTAAATCAAAATAAAATATCATATATATTATACACAAAATATATCAGAAATGCATAAAATTTGACCAAACACTACTGGGAGCTAGACCCAGCAAAAAATGGATTTGTGATGATTTTCACAATAATACATTTTTTGCAGGGTATAAGGTCCCATTAGTGCTTAGGAAAATCTGCATGGTTAAGGTTGTATATGTTGTGTGTGTGTGTGTGAGCATAAAAAAGGGGGCCTTTATCTTTGATCTTAAAATGACAAATATGCCTATCTAACACTTTTTGAGGGTGTAGGGAACAACAAATGGAGGCAACTTGAGACCACAAATGGAGGCAAGTTGTTGATTATTGAGGGTGTAGGGAAAAAAACCCATCAGTACTTTTATCGAATTGTAAATTCCAATTTTGAACCATTCTCTGAATATAGAACATGGATGTAATCTCAGAAAATAACAAAATGTAAACACGACAGATTACTTATTTTTTATTCTACATTACTTACTATTTGAGTGCACGCTCCACCTGCAACTTGATCAAGTCTTGTTTGATGCTTCAATTTTGTGTTGACTATCTTGTAGAAGTACACAGTTTTGTATTTCCCCAATATGTTATTCAAAAAACACAATAGAATAAAATACTTGCTGAGAAAGATCATCATATGAGTATCAAAAACTCGAGATCCAAAGGTAACTCAATATTTTAATACTCCTACATTCAACCTTTAGCTCATGCACCTAATAAATAGGAGATAAAATACATGAAATTGAAAAATTACATTAAAAAACAATGAGCTAAAACTACCTACAAATTTAGTACCCAATTTATATACAAAACATTTAACTAATGAATTGTGTTTTTCTTCTCATCTCCACTATCAAAATAATCACCCCTTTAATCTAATTGCACTATGCAAGTCCAGTTTAGCAGCCATGTGCTTGTCATCCTCAATCAAGACTAAGGAACACTATAGGCAAATACACTATCTAAATTGTCTACATTAGAAGAAACTATACTGCAAACTTCTATGAATAAGAAATAAAATTTTAAATTCATTACTTGCAACTACAACATAGAGAAAAGTTGAATTTTATTTATGCCTTGATGGATATCTATACCGTGTCATCAATATCCCATTTTGACATAGGATAAGAGAATAGTGATAGAAGATAGATCCATTTTGTGCATAACCTGAAGTCATCATATTCCATGAGAGTGCATCTTTTGAGATTTTTTTTTTTATCTTTCAAGGGACCAGTAGTTCTACAATTAAATCATCATAACTCTCTTCAAACTCACAATACGTTGCATGTGTAGTACAAAACTCATGAGATTCTAAAGAAGGCCTCACTCTTAATCAACCAAATCTTCCTTGTACCACACAAAAAACTATGTGATAACTATGTCTACTCCAACCTTAAATGTTTAAGAATTCATCATATCAGATAAAGTATTTTTAAGAATTGTTGGGATTGGTCCTTTGGTGTGTATTAAACAAAATATAATTTTTAGCATATTATTATCACTCTATTTCTTTGTTGTAAACATCCCATTGGTTCAGTTTTGTAAACTTGTTTTGTGTTAAATGCATTTAAAATTATCTTCATTGTCTTTTGACTGTCTAAATGCTTCTTTATTTGTCAGCCAATTAATAAATTCTAGTATATAAAGAAGACAATTGGAAGACAATGAAGATTTGTCTGACAAAAATGAATACACTAACTGAACCAATGGCATGTTTACAACAATTATCATAACTCGCAAGCAAAACTAAAACAATGGCATGTTTATAATTGATTAAGAGTGAGGCCTTCTTTAGAATCTCACGAGTTTTATACTACACATGCAACGTATTGTGATTTTGAAGAGAGTTTGTACCATGTGTGATAGAACCTACTTTCTCTAATATGGTACATTGTTAAATAAATTAAGGGTAGAGTAGTTATTACTTAGTTTTTGGTGGGGGACAATGAAGATTTGTCTAACAAATAGTACGTCTTTTTTAGTATTTAATGAATTTTTACCACATACTAGTTCAAGCCTTTGAGTCCTATAGACAAGTGGAAATAGGAGTTTCTTTGTTGAGTGAGGGCTAATTAGGCCTAGGAGAAGAGCATTTGGGGATGGAAGTATTCACCAGTCAAAGGATGGAAGACTAAGATTAAGATGGGGTTAGTAACTCTTAAAAGGGTATTGGAAAAGGTAAGTACTTTGCCAGTTTTTTTGGAGACTTTGGGTGTAATTTGCTGAATTATGTGTGTGTAGGGCTACTAGACATGCCTAGAAGGGCTGTAGAAGAAGAATGGTGTAAGTTGAATAGATCAGAGTGAATGTGGTGTTGAAACATGGTGAATAGACCATGATGAGATGATACTTGATGTTAGGATCAGGGTGAAAATCCTAGTTGAGGTTTTGACATGGTCCATTTCTGCAAGGGTTGCTTAGGATTTTCTCATGTTATCTCTTTTGTTTTCCTTGTGTATGCCAGAGGAATGGAGACAAGGTTAATGATCAATCAAATATCATATGAAACTATGTAAACCACTTTTAGTAATAAAAAATGTAAATTTCATCTATATTGCCAATCTCTATTGCAGGGGTACAGTCAGAGGGTTCATTGAAAAAATGATCCTTTGAATGGTTACTATGAATATGAATGATTTTATATAGCATATTTCTCATTTTACTTGAAGTTTGGAATAGCTTGTGCAAGGGTGAAAGTATTTTTTGATCATTTTGGTCGTGACTGTTCCTGTACACAGTTAGGAAATGTAACTGTCTAATGATTATATGTAATGTTGAATAGATTAAATGCTTTATTATTGGTAGAAGTGAATGGAAGGAATAGTGTTGGTGTTAGGTTTCATTTATTATTGAATTCAATGGTTTCCAAGATGTGTTGAGGAGTTTTCTCCTTGTTTAATGTTAATTGTTCCTACACAATCCACTCATACAATAGTGAAATGCTATGTGTGGAAGGGATGGTTGATAGTGTTCCTTGAGGGAAGGGGGATTGTGAAAGACTTTTTATCATTGTATTGTGTATTTCCAATATGTTTGGGTGCAGGACAAACCATGAGAATGAAGGATCACTCACTAATTGCATGATAACCCAGTTTTGAAGGGTCACTGGTTGAGGGGATAGTCAAGGTCCAGATGATTGGGCCATTGGAGGACCTTATTTCTTTGTATTAATTGCTATTCAAATTGGATGAATGGATTTATTGTGAATTATTAGCTGCTATGTATCCTGCAACTGCATTCATAAATCTACATATACTTCTCTAGGGTTGTAAGCCACTTAGGGATCAGAATAGAGAAAATAAATCAAAATCATTATTTGTCCTATTTCCTTTTAAAAAAGTCTCAACTATCAATGATACAATACATTTGATGCCCTAAGCTATCAATACAAATGGCACCTAGCTAGAAGCTCATGAGCTATCCATTTGATAACCCACTAATACATTTGGGGTGAAATTGCGACGACAATTTGCGACGGCAGGCAAATGTCATGCGGTTTTGGCTTTTTTTTTTCAAATATAGCCCGACACCGTCGCAATTTGTGACGACAATACATTTGGCAATGTCGCAATTGCGACGTTGTCAGGATATAAGCGCAAAATTAAAAAGGAACGTTGTCATTTGTGTTTTCAACAGCGCCGTAACCCTCCGCGAAATCACATCGGGATATAAGGGCAAAAAAAACAAGAACGTTGTCATTTGTGTTTTCAACAGCGCCATAACCCTCCGCGAAATCACATCGGGATATAAGGGCAAAAAAACCAAGAACATTGTCATTTGTGTTTTCAACAGCGCCGTAACCCTCCGCGAAATCACAGCTACAATTTCTGAGTACGTTGGGTTTATTTTTCTTTTGTCATTATTATGTAATCTGGTATTCAGCTGTTAGAGAGCTAAAATACCCAGAAATGAGGACATATCTATGTTGAATTTATTGTTAGCAGCTTTGGTTATTTAGAAGTTTAATTTTATTTGTTCATCTTTCAAGCATAAACATTTTGTGGACCGTAACGTCTTCATTGTTTCGGGTATGCAGTGAAATAGCTAGCCCTAACTTGCAATTGCGATGTTGTTGGGATATAAGGGCAAAAAAAAAAAGGAACGTTGTCATTTGTGTTTTCAACAGCACTGTAACCCTCCGCGAAATCACATCGGGATATAAGGGCAAAAAAAACAAGAACGTTGTCATTTGTGTTTTCAACAGCGCCGAGAGAGATTCCCTCTGCGAAATCACAGCTACAATTTCTGAGTACATTGGGTTTATTTTTCTTTTGTCATTATTATGTAATCTGGTATTCAGCTGTTAGAGAGCTAAAATACCCAGAAATGAGGACATATCTGTGTTGAATTTATTGTTAGCGGCTTTGGTTATTTAGAAGTTTAATTTTATTTGTTCATCTTTCAAGCACAAACGTTTTGTGGACTGTAATGTCTTCATTGTTTCGGGTATGCAATGAAACAGCCCTAAATTGTGACTACCTTCACGGTACTTGTGTACATTATCATGTTGTCTTTACAGTGACTGTCCTCATTCAAGTGGCAATTACACAAGGGACAGTCACTGTGAGATGTCCTCATTTGTGACAAGGACAGTCACACTTAGGACATCTCATAGTGATATTCCCTTGTGTAATTTCCACTTGAATGTATTGCTATTGAACCACATTAATGCTTTTCTTCTTCAACAAATGAGGACAGTCACTGTAAAGACAACATGATAATGTACACAATTACCAAAAAATGATCTTGTTAATTGATGTAACACTTTGTCTTGCTCACTCCCTATCCTTCACTAGGGTCTCTTTAGGCCAATGTTTTGACTTGATAGGGTACTTAACTATCCCTACACTCTTTAGGTATCTCTACCCAAGATCCCACTCCTTCAACTAGTGCACACCAACAAGAAATACAACGAACTCTGCTCAATACCAATCTAGCTACTAGGACACTCCTAGTCTTGTCTTCACAAATTGAAACACATTCAACTAGAACTTTACTCCATGGAGAGGCTGGCCACTAGGACCTCTATTGGTTTCAATATTACTCCTTCACCTATACTTTTCATCAGTACTTCAATCCGGTTCAACAAACCATGCCAATTGCACCCAAAAATAGGCTGCTAGCAATTAGGCCTTTGTCAAGCCTTTTTGTTTATATTAAGCCACCTAAAGGGCTTAGGATTTAGATGCCCTTTATTGAGAACTCCAAGATATCTAAGGTCTTCTCCTCCTAGATTTTTTGTACACCAACTGCTACAGCCATGCCTGAAAACAAGTATTTTGACACAACTTGGACAATCTGACTAAGAGTTTATTTTCTTAGCAGCCAAAGAAACTCACCCAATCTTCTAATTTGACTTGGGGCTTCTTTAGATGTGTGTCTACCTCTCCATGAGATTTTAGTTGAAGCAACCAATGCATTCAACTTGTTGTAATCTTCTTGTAATGATTTGTCATCCCTAACTGTGCTCAACTGACTCACCTAGGACATCATTGCAAACATAGAAAATGAGCTTCCCAGGGCCCCTCCTTCCAAACATATAGTACATGGAGTCTCCTCACCCATTCCAAGAGCCCGTACAAAATTGACAATGGAATGATGAGCTAAGACTCCATTTGTTCAACCTGCCTGGTTCAAACCAATGATAGGGTACTTAACAAAAGAATTAACAAACTAGTTGGAATGCTTCAAAACTAAAAAAAAACACAACACAGAATAAAAAAACAACTTGTACTAACTTTTCCAATAGACACTGCGAGCTATCTAATCCATTAATCAACTGAAAACAAAGAAACAAAAAAACTCAAGAATTCACTAAAACCGTGTTACTCTACAAATCTTCTTAATTCCAAATTTTTTTCCCCCCAACCTTTTGCACAGATCGATGGAGGCCTCTTATAGTTGATCTGATGCCTAATTCAATGGTTTCATATAGTTACATAACCATCTTACTCGAAAATGCTCCCTTGCACAAATGTTGTCAATGTTGTGAATGACAACATTGACAACTTGTTACAACCTTTAGGATTTTGGTTCAAAACTTATTATTCAAACACCATAAGACCCTAACCATGACTTAGTTAGGATATTTAGACCTCACATAGGCCACTTCTACACTTCTTTGCCCAATTTGACCCCTAAATGCTTCATTCCCACTTTTGCCACAATATTGGTAACTTGGGTACAAATTGGCACTTGCCTTCACAAAGGTCACACATGAGGACATCTCACAGTGATCGATTGTCCCTTGTGTAATTGCCACTTGAATGTATTGCTATTGAACCACATTAATGCTTTTCTTCTTCAAAAAATGAGGACAGTTACTCTAAAGACAACATGATAATGTACACTCACTGTAAGGACAGTCACAAATGAGGACATCTCACAGTGACTGTCCCTTGTGTAATTGCCGCTTGAATGTATTGCTATTGAACCACATTAATGCTTTTCTTCTTCAAAAAATGAGGACAGTCACTCTAAAGACAACATGATAATGTACACTCACTGTAAGGATAGTCACAAATGAGGACATCTCACAGTGACTGTCCCTTGTGTAATTGCTGCTTGAATTACACAAGGGACAGTCATTGTGAGATGTCCTCATTTGTGACAAGGACAGTCACACATGAGGACATCTCACAGTGATTGTCCCTTGTGTAATTTCCACTTGAATGTATTGCTATTGAACCACATTAATGCTTTTCTTCTTCAACAAATGAGGACAATCACTCTAAAGACAACATGATAATGTACACTCACTGTAAGGACAGTCACAAATGAGGACATCTCACAGTGACTGTCCCTTGTGTAATTTCCGCTTGAATTACATAAGGGACAGTCATTGTGAGATGTCCTCATTTGTGACAAGGATAGTCACACATGAGGACATCTCACAGTGATTGTCCCTTGTGTAATTGTCACTTGAATGTATTGCTATTGAACCACATTAATGCTTTTCTTCTTCAACAAATGAGGACAGTCACTCTAAAGACAACATGATAATGTACACTCACTGTAAGGACAGTCACAAATGAGGACATCTCACAGTGACTGTCCCTTGTGTAATTGCCGCTTGAATTACACAAGGGACAATCATTGTGAGATGTCCTCATTTGTGACAAGGACAGTCACACATGAGGACATCTCATAGTGATTGTCTGTAATGTCCCCTTTTTGGCTAACTTGGAAAACAGGAACAATTACTCCACTTCTCAGACTTACTCTATCAGATACTTACAATTAAACTAATTAATGGAGGTTACTTAAGATATCAACCGCTATTTTAGATTCAATCACAATATGTGTGCAAGATGATATGATACCAATATGTTTAATAGCACTGTCGGATATAATGATATGAAATATGCTATGAATATGATGTTTCCTATCACTTATAGTGATAGTATAATGATTCTATGTCTGATATAAACAATATCGATATACAATTAATAAGTATTGCTTACAGTAATGTATTTGCTGTGTCTGATATGATGATGTAATTATGCAAATGTGTAATATCGCTATGAGTGATATGTTGCTATTTCAGATTCTGAATTATATGCTTGCAACTTCAAATATTGATGCTGTTTCTGACTATCCTTTCTATCTGTGCAATCATGGTGTTGTCTCTGATCTGCAATGATAAACTTGAAACCAAACTGCCAAAGGCAGATGCTCTATTGAGTATATCCAAATATGGATAAGTAAATAAAGTTCTAATGATGCCTTGAGTGACTGACGAGAATGCATTCTTATATTGTCTTTAACAAATGAAGAGATGCTATGAATGAGACGTGTCTTGTTTCTTCCTCCATGTCCCTTTGTTAATCACACCTTTCCATAATCCGACAGTTCACATAATATTATTTCATTATTTTCTGATCATAGATAACTCCCAGATTGACTCAATATCAAATCTTTTTATGAAGGTAATCTTCCCTAATTGGTAGTGCAACCAGTAGTTAACATCCATTGTGTTTGTATTAGTTTGGTCTAACTATCATTAGTATTTAGTCAATCGATATTAACTCTTGCCTTATCCCATATTGTTATGATTATATCCAATCTTTCTACTCTGATATAAGTCGATATCATTTTCTGATAATTGTCCATTTATTGGTTGATTGCTGGTAATGGAGTTTGATCTTCAAATTGACTTCCATTCCTGTTAATACTTAAGGATACATTGTACTTATTATCCATGACTGATGCCTCATTCATCAATAGCTTGTGATATAATCAGTGATGCTTTTGTGTTTCTACAAGATGTGGTTTATCTCAGACAATCGATAATCTTTCAATCCTTTAGTCGATATCCTCCTATGTGGTGTCTATTGATATAGATAGTAGAATTCAATCTAGTTTATGTTATTGTCATGATAACATAGGAAGTGATGGTGCATATTTGCTAGCGGGTCTTCATGTTTGATATTGCTTTATCGGATATGTCATTGTCTAAACTTGTGCAATTAATGATTATTTATAATATATGAATGGTTATCCTTCTTGCTTATCAATACATCTTCTGAAACACATAGCGACCTATCCCTTATTCATATCATGTTGATCTTGACTTCATAGTATTTGGTTCATTAATCATCCTCTCATGGTATCGATGTGTAATGACTAGTGATTGTTGTATCACTTCTTCGTTCCTCATCGTGATAGATAATGCAGATGTTTAATGTAGATGTATATCGATTACAGATATTCGATATTGCTTTAAACGTTATTATTATTATTATTATTATTATTAATGTTATTGTTATTATTAAATATTATAATTAATGATGTTAGTAATATTAATAATATTATAATAAATATTATTATAGTGATAACATATTGTTTTATATTGAGAGGTTTATTAATATTATTTATATATTAAAATTATTATATCAATAATTGATTTAATATTATTACTTAATATATTATTATAATATAATATATATAATTTATTAATAATTATTTATTATTAATTTATATTATAATTATAATCATAATTATATTATTTATTAATATTTTAATATTATTTAATTAACATATTACTTATTATGCTAACTATATATTATTATTATCTTTTGATAATAATTATATATTATTGTTATATACCATTAATAATAGATTATTATATATCATCTAATCATTTTATTATTATACTAAGTTCAATATGTCACGGCTCATGACATTGTCCCTTGTGTAATTGCCACTTGAATGTATTGCTATTGAACCACATTAATGCTTTTCTTCTTCAACAAATGAGGACAGTCACTCTAAAGACAACATGATAATGTACACTCATTGTAAGGACAGTCACAAATGAGGACATCTCACAGTGACTGTCCCTTGTGTAATTGCCACTTGAATTACACAAGGGACAGTCATTGTGAGATGTCCTCATTTGTGACAAGGACAGTCACACATGAGGACATCTCACAGTGATTGTCCCTTGTGTAATTTCCACTTGAATGTATTGCTATTGAACCACATTAATGCTTTTCTTCTTCAAAAAATGAGGACAGTCACTCTAAAGACACCATGATAATGTACACTCACTGTAAGGACAGTCACAAATGAGGACATCTCATAGTGACTGTCGCTTGTGTAATTGCCACTTGAATGTATTGCTATTCAGCCACATTAATGCTTTTCTTCTTCAACAAATGAGGATAGTCACTCTAAGGACAACATGATAATGTACACTCACTGTAAGTGTACATTATCATGTTGTATTACAAATGGACCTTATGTTGGTCGGGATATAAGTGCAAAAAAAAAAGGAACGTTGTCATTTGTGTTTTCAACAGCGCCGAGAGAGATTCCCTCTGCGAAATCAAGCGGGTTATCATTTGTGTTTTGAACAAAGCGGGTTGTCATTTGTGTTTTGAACAGCACCAAGAGAGATTCCCTCCGCGAAATCAAGCGAGTTGTCATTTGTGTTTTCAACAGCGCCGAGAGAGATTCCCTCTGCAAAATCACAGCTATAATTTCTGAGTACGTTGGGTTTATTTTTCTTTTGTCATTATTATTTAATCTGGTATTCAGCTGTTAGAGAGCTAAAATACCCAGAAATGAGGACATATCTGTGTTGAATTTATTGTTAGCAGCTTTGGTTATTTAGAATGCTTCCCCACAATACTTAATTACACAAGGAACAGTCACTGTGAGATGTCCTCATTTGTGACAAGGATAGTCACACATGATGACATCTCACAGTGATTGTCCCTTGTGTAATTGCCACTTGAATGTATTGCTATTCAACCACATTTATGGGCCCGTTTGGACCACGACACACAGTAGCATCTACAGAGAAGAATATCCCAGGTGTAACAAGTTGTAAGAATATACCAACAGTTCTAAGAAGTTCCCTAGCACGTAGTAGCATCTACAGAGAAGAATATACAACATAAGGGCAGCCACTGTAAAGACAACATGATAATGTACATTCATTGTATGTGTACATTATCATGTTGTCTTTACAGTGACTGACCTCATTCAAGTGGCAATTACACAAGGGACAGTCACTGTGAGATGTCCTCATTTGTGACAAGGACAGTCACACATGAGGATATCTCACAGTGACTGTCCCTTGTGTAATTGCCACTTGAATGTATTGCTATTCAACCACATTTATGGGCCCATTTGGACCACGGCACATAGTAGCATCTACAGAGAAGAATATCCCAGGTTTAACAAGTTGTAAGAATATACCAACAGTTCTAAGAAGTTCCCTAGCACATAGTAGCATCTTCTAATTGTCTATACCACTTCACAAGGTATTGTTTGCACACATTGTTTTTGGTTCTTTTGATGACCCTTGTTTTGAAATTGCTATTAGGCCTTGTAGCTTATATGTTTTGATTGCTGGAGAGCTTCTAAAGCTAAGCAAGAAGACCATTGCATGAGTTATAGCCGCGCGCTCAGGTTTGAAAATTGTATATTTTTTAATCTAATGTATATTTTAACTAGACTTTTAGCTTATTTTTCCTGTATATTTTAATCTAAAGGGAATCATGGATGTGAACTTGAAAGAATTTTGTACTTAGTTCTTATGGAGAGAATAGTAGTAGTTTACGGTCTAATATCAAATAGAGTTTTCCAATTACAGAAAGTTAATGAATTCTAATAGCTTATATGTTTTGATTGCTGGAGAGCTTCTAGAGCTAAGCAAGAAGACCATTGCACGAGTTATAGCCGCGCGCTCAGGTTTGAAAATTGTATATATTTTAATCTAATGTATATTTTAATCCTTTTGCCATGTCATGTAATATGTCTTGCCTTGTAGCTTATATGTTTTGAAATTGCTGTTAGGCCTTGTAGCTTATATGTTTTGATTGCTAGAGAGCTTCTAGAGCTAAGCAAGAAGACCATTGCACTAGTCGTAGCCGCGCGCTCAGGCATGAAAATTGTATATTTTTTAATCTAATGTATATTTTAACTAGACTTTTAAAATATTAAAGGATTTAACTAGGTCTAAGAAGATTTTTGTACTTTTGACAATTTTGCTTAGTCACTGAAAGTTGTAGACCGAAGTTTTCATAGCCCAATTTTTGCTTCCTGCGAAGAACGATCATGTCAGATAATATAAGTGAAGAACAAAATAGGGAGACAATCGCTAGATTGTGGTCTAACTTGAAAAGAAAAGGTGATGGAAAATGTTATTGTCCCTGCAAAATTTGTAAGGGCTTAAACCGTAGAAGACTGCTGATCAAAACAGTTAAGAGACATTGTAGGGAGAATGGTCACATTGAAGGGGGGCATGACTATCATCCACTGGTAAGTTTTTCATTATATCATTTTAACAATTTATATACATATGAAATCACTTGATGATGAGTTGAAGATCATGGTTTATTTATGTTAATCAATTTTATATAGGTTGATCTCCCCAGGGAAGTACATGATATGGAGGAACATGGGGGTGCGAATATCCAAGGTGAAGATAATGATCCCATGGAAGATGATGATCATGCACTAGAAAACACAATTGAAGATGATGGTATAAATACATTGATCCATGACACATTTAGTCCAAGCGGATCTGATCATGATGATGATGATAGCCTCGATGTACCTCTACTTGAGAAGGCATACGAGCCCCTATACAAAGACTCCCAAACAACTCTTCTCTCTGCTGTATTGTTGTTGTTGAACTTGAAGGTTATGAATGGTTTATCCAACATAACAATGTCACGTATGTTAAGGTATGTCATATATGTCTTTATAGTTAACAAAGGGTGAATAATGTACTACTAATATTGTTTATATTAACAACTTATATTTTTTGCTGTAAATTGATAGGCGAGTTTTTGTTACCACCATCAAATATTCTACCTCGCTCATATCGAGAATTATCTACTATTATGAAAGATATTGGAATGGAGTATCAAGCAATACATGCTTGTCCCAATGATCATATTATATATTATAAAGAACATGAATTTGCAACACAATGCCCTGTATGTCATATGAGTAGATATCGAATAGATTGAATAACAAAAAAGGTGCCTCACAAGGTTCTTCGTTACATCCCCATTATTCCACGGATGCGACAATTATTCAGGTGTACTAGCTTGGCACAATTTATGGATTACCATGCACGCAATAGAAGTCGAGATGACATTATTCGAATCCCTGCGGATGGTTCGGCATTTATGCACATAGAGGAAAAGTGGCAACACTTCAAAGAAGAACCTCGTAATCTTAGGCTTTCATTGGCAGCGGATGGTGTCAATCCATTTGGAGAGATGAGATCTGTTTGCTCGGTGTGGCCTGTTTTTGTTATCAACAATAACATTCCTCCGTGGATGTTAATAAAGAGGGAGCACATTATGTTGGTAATGATTGTTCCAGGTATTTTATCATTTGATAGTTATTAATTTACATGTACTTACAAATCTTACAGTAAAATGGTCACAATAATTATGTAATGTTACTATTCATTCAAGTAGGTAAATATCAAGTTAAAAATATGAATGTATATATTGAGCCTCTTATTGACGAGTTGGTGGAGTTATGGAACGGTGTCACTATGTATGACATGTCTAGACCAATAGGACAAAGACAATTTCAATTCCATGCAATACTTGTATGGACAATACATGATGCCCCAGGGCTAACACATTTTTGTGGTATGTTATAGTGAATTCAAGTTGCGCATGATAATTCTAATTATAAAAATCAACATATTTAATAATCCAATTATATCATTATCTTGTAGGTCTTCAAACAAAGGGAAAATTTGCATGTCCAGTTTGTGGTCCAAAGATGAAATCTCGTCATTCAAAAAGTTTAGGAAAGCATGTGTTTGATGAGTACAGACACTTCCTCCACAGGAATCATAAGTATCGAAGTATGGAAAAACATCTTTTCAATGGGAAAGAAGAGACTACATCAAAGCCACGAAGAATGACACCTCGCCTATGGAAGTTGGAATATAATAGAATTAATCGTCGAGGTAATGTCGTTCCACTTAATGGTTTATGTTTGTAATTTATATATTTCTATTGTGATTTTTGTTTACTAATTATGTAATTGATGATCGTGAAGGTCGTCAAGGCACTACTGACAACCTTCCAAAGGGACTAAAAAGCTATCCCAGACAATTTAGTAGGTTGCCCTACTACGAGGACCTACAAATTGTGCATTTGTTTGATCTTATGCATGTTGGAAAGAATATAACAGAGACATTGTGGAAAATACTGGATGGAAGGCGTGACAAAGAAAAAAATGTCAAAATTTGTAATGACATTCATGAATCCAATCATGCACTGAAGAATTTCATTCACTCAAATAGCAATAGAGATCAGATTAATATAAGTGCCCTTCCTTGGTTATTAACGGAGCAGCAAAGTGATGCCATAAAAGAAGTCATACAAAAAATTCAATTTCCCATAGGATTTGCTGGGAACATAAGCAATCTCATATCAAAGAAAAGTGAATTTGGGCCAGGGCTCAAAACACATGATTGGCGTACTTTCATCAAGGTAAGTTATGTTCTTCTGTAGTCAAAATGGTTATTAATAAGATACTTGTAGTCCAAATGGTTATCTAGGTCCTCTATCCATTCCATAAGTTCTTCACCATTCAAACTTCCTCCATAACAAGGAATGTGCTCTAGGTTAGTCATGAAGCCTAGCATGGACTCTCTGTCAGATAGAGCCACTATTTCAGAGCCTTTTCTGTGCATTTCCTTCAAGCACTGTACAGTGTACGGATGTGAAAGGGAGTGCAGACCAGTGTGGAAGTTAGAGTATTTATATCTTATGCTTTGAGAGTTTATTTGGTAGATTCAAGACACCTTATATCAAAGTTATTCCTTTTTCTTATCTGTTGTTCTGTCAAACCCTCATTTTTTGGGTTATTGCATTCAAATGGCCTTAACTTGCAAATAAACCATAGGATATCCTCTGTTCTTTGTAAAATGCAAGTTAAGGGGGTTTATTTTCATATTTTAAAAGCTTTGGAATAGGATACTAAGCCAGAGAATTTCGAGAGCAAGCCCTAGGTCAAGAATCTCAATGTTCTTGACTAGGAGTTGATGGATTATGCAAGATCAGAGGGTAGTGGCAAGTAAAGGACCTCAAACCTTGTTGAATCTAGATCTTTAGAGCATGGTGGACATCTTCAAACTCTGATCTTGGTTTCATGCACCCATTTTCAATGCCTTGTTTTGGAACCCACACCCAAAGGCATGCATTAGGTCTGCGGACTCAATAAGGACATTGATATGTTGGAGTGGAGTCAGGGTCTGGGAGTTGGAGGATTGTTAGAACATCAAAAAGGGTACTCAAAAAACATATAAGTTCATAAGGTCCTTTGTCAAATTGAAGAGTTATTGCTGCAGAACAGGTTTTGGAGACCTACTAGAGTCACTACGTCTATTTGGACCCGTTTGGACCACGACACACAGTAGCATCTACAGAGAAGAAGTTTGGTATGCAATGGTCTTGAAACCTCCTGAGAAATTCTTGGTATGCATTTGTGTGGTGCAAAAGCTTCGTTGAAAGAGAAAAAGAAGAAAAGAATAGAAATGATTTTTTTTCTTTTTATGTCATATACTATAACCAGCTACTTATAACTTGCAAAAATTATTATAACCATTTGAAATTGAAACTTAGTTTAATGTGAAACTGAGAACTGCTTTATTAGAGCTTTCTGTGATTTAGATTCAGACATCAAGAACATTGTTTGCCTAATATTGTGATTAATGTTTATTTATTAATATCTCATACTGACAAACAATTGATAATTGTAGGGAAAATGTCATTGGGGGTCTTTGAGGATCCACCAGAAGCCAAGGAGAAAATGTATTCAAATGCTAAAGATGGTGTAACAGTCCTTACAGCTGTTGAACCTTGCTGTGTAGATCATCTCTGATTCTCCAAGTTCAACAGTACTGTGGTATTCCTTTGGATACTTCTAATGGTAAATTTCAGACATCAAGTTCTTTTCGTATGAAACTACTACATTTGTAATCTGTAGTTTTAAACTTTTAGTTTATAAATGTTCATCAGCTTTAGTTCGTATGCTGCCATTTCAAGTATGATTAATGAAGTTACCTTTATCATAGGATGAAAGTGAGCAGTCAGCATACTGGTACGGACCTAGCAGCATTGATACGGTGACTAGGGCATCGTTTAATGGTGGTATTGTGTTTTCCCGTATTTAGGGCATCGGCCTTTTGAAGCATTGCCTTCATCTTTCTTAAGTCTGAGTTTTAAGTTTGTTTATCTCTCTCGGCGCTGTTGAAAATACAAATGACAACGTTCTTGTTTGTTTTGCCCTTATATCCCGATGTGATTTTGCGGAGGGTTACAGCGCTGTTGAAAACACAAATGAAAACACAAATCCCTTGTGTAATTGCCACTTGAAGGAGGACAGTCACTGTAAAGACAACATGATAATGTACACTTACAGTGAGTGTACATTATCATGTTGTCTTTAGAGTGACTATCCTCATTTGTTGAAGAAGAAAAGCATTAATGTGGCTGAATAGCAATACATTCAAGTGGCAATCACACAAGGGACAGTCACTGTGAGATGTCCTCATTTGTGACTGTCCTTACAGTGAGTGTACATTATCATGTTTTCTTTAGAGTGACTGTCCTCATTTGTTGAAGAAGAAAAGCATTAATGTGGTTCAATAGCAATACATTCAAGTGGCAATTACACAAGGGACAATCGATCACTATGAGATGTCCTCATGTGTGACTATCCTTGTCACAAATGAGGACAACTCACAATGACTGTCCCTTCTATAATTGCCACTTGAATGAGGACAGTCACTGTAAAGACAACATGATAATGTACACATACAATGAGTGTACATTATCATGTTGTCTTTACAGTGGCTTCCCTCATGTTGTATATTCTTCTCTGTAGATGCTACTATGTGCTAGGGAACTTCTTAGAACTGTTGGTATATTCTTACAACTTGTTACACCTAGGATATTCTTCTCTGTAGATGCTACTGTGTGTTGTGGTCCAAACGGGCCCATAAATGTGGTTGAATAGCAATACATTCAAGTGGAAATTACACAAGGGACAGTCACTGTGAGATGTCCTCATGTGTGACTGTCCTTGTCACAAATGAGGACATCTCACAGTGACTGTCCCATTGTGTAATTGCCACTTGAATGAGGACAGTCACTGTAAAGACAACATGATAATGTACACAAGTACCATGAAGGTAGTTGCAAGTTACGGCTGTTTCATTGCATACCCAAAACAATGAAGATGTTACGGTCCACAAAACGTTTGTGCTTGAAAGATGAACAAATAAAATTAAACTTCTAAATAACCAAAGCCGCTAACAATAAATTCAACACAGATATGTCCTCATTTCTGGGTATTTTAGCTCTGTAACAACTGAATACCAGATTACATAATAATGACAAAAGAAAAATAAACCCAACGTACTCAGAAATTGTAGCTGTGATTTCGCGGAGGGAATCTCTCTCGGCACTGTTGAAAATACAAATGACAACGTTTCTCTACATTATCATGTTGCCTTTACAGTGACTGTCCCTTGTGTAATTGCCACTTGAAGGAGGACAGTCACTGTAAAGACAACATGACAATGTACACTTACAGCCCGTGTACATTATCATGTTGTCTTTAGAGTGACTATCCTCATTTGTTGAAGAAGAAAAGCATTAATGTGGCTGAATAGCAATACATTCAAGTGGCAATCACACAAGGGACAGTCACTGTGAGATGTCCTCATTTGTGACTGTCCTTACAGTGAGTGTACATTATCATGTTGGCTTTAGAGTGACTATCCTCATTTGTTGAAGAAGAAAAGCATTAATGTGGTTCAATAGCAATACATTCAAGTGGCAATTACACAAGGGACAATCGATCACTATGAGATGTCCTCATGTGTGACTATCCTTGTCACAAATGAGGACATCTCACAATGACTGTCCCTTCTGTAATTACCACTTGAATGAGGACAGTCACTGTAAAGACAACATGATAATGTACACATACAATGAGTGTACATTATCATGTTGTCTTTACAGTGGCTTCCCTCATGTTGTATATTCTTCTTTGTAGATGCTACTATGTGCTAGGGAACTTCTTAGAACTGTTGGTATATTCTTACAACTTGTTACACCTGGGATATTCTTCTCTGTAGATGCTATTGTGTGCCATGGTCCAAACAGGCCCATAAATGTGGTTGAATAGCAATACATTCAAGTGGCAATTACACAAGGGACAGTCATTGTGAGATGTCCTCATGTGTGACTGTCCTTGTCACAAATGAGGACATCTCATAGTGACTGTCCCTTGTGTAATTGCCACTTGAAGGAAAAAAGCATTAATGTGGTTCAATAGCAATGTATTCAAGCGGCAATTACACAAGGGTTAATCACTTTGAGATTTCCTCATTTGTGACTATCCTTACAGTGAGTGCACATTATCATGTTGTCTTTACAGTGACTGTCCTCATTTGTTGAAGGAAAAAAGCATTAATGTGGTTCAATAGTGATGCAGAGTAGTCAGGGCTTTTAGAATATACAAATATACATCCTTAACTCTCATTCCACCAAGGAAGAAGGAATTCCAATGGTTGAAATGTGAGTTAAGGTCTTTACATTAGTCAAACCCTGAAAATGAGGGTTTGTAAACAATGCACAGAAAATTTGAAATAACTTAGATATAAAACAAAGAGAATCAATCAAACCAACTTCCAAAGCATCAGATGTCACTATTACAACTTCCAGGCAAATTTTATCATCCAACTACCATCCGTACAGCCGTACAGAGTTCATTTTTCACCAAAAATGCACTAAAACAGGGTTATTTTTATTTTTTATGAAAGCAAAATGATTACAATACTATTTCTATGTCTGTCTTCGACCATTTGAAGCCTAAAATAGGCTCTCCAAATGTTGGTTCAACCATCTAGGTGGTTAGAACAGTTTATCCAACAAATGTCAACTTTGCTAAGCAACTTTTAAAGTTGCATTACAACTTTGCAAACAACTTTGCCGAGAAGGTTAAAAATGTGTTGTGAAACTTTAGGAACCTTATTAAAGTTATTTTGGACCTTCAAACTTCTTAACAACATCTAAAAGACACCTAATAAACAATTACTATGCTCATTTCATCCAAGGACTCAAAAGATGCCCAAGGTTTATAAGTCACCAAGGGGTCTTGTGTCCAACAAGTGGATGTTTATAAGGAGATAAAATCAATCCTTAATATTTATTACAAACCAAGAAAACATCTAAAACTCCTATTCTAATTTATTGTCTTTCAAAAAGACTCTGATTTGTCATTCAAAAAGACTCTGATTTGTCAATCAAAAGGACCTTTCACCAGTCAATCCTTCAAAGCTCCAAGGTGAAAATCTTATGTTCCAATTGATAGGATTTGACTCCTTGGCTTCATGGCAACTTCCTTCAATCATGGTGTCTTTGGCTTGCATTAGGGATGCCCCTGCATCAAATAGCAATGCATTCAAGTGGCAATTACACAAGGGACAGTAAATGCCCATTAAAGTTGGTGTTTTGTTATCTAGCATGACAATGGAGACAACATACTCTGTGTCAATTTTACTGATCAAATTTCCCTCCGCCAGGCAAAGCAACAATCTGGGTATGATAAGGTGAAATTTTGTAGTCCTTTTGGGTATGATAACAGTTCCAATTTCCAATAAGATGGTTCATTTTTATAATCTAGCTTCAATTTCTCTTGTGAAAATCTTTTTTTCATTTTATGGGTGGTAAAATATAATTATTATGCTAGAGGTGTGTACTTATGGATGATAATGAAACAAAATGATAAGATTTAAGACTCTTGTTTTTTTTTTAAATAGCAATTTAAGTTTCCTTCTATTATAAATTACTGTTTTTCTATTTTTTAATGTATCTTTCCAGATCTTTTATATCAATTTTATTTATGAAATATAAATATATTAATAATGTTTTAGTGTTTTTAGGATTAGTTTATATCAATTCTATGTATCATCATTCGTCATTCAATTGTCAGTATTATTAATTTAGACTGTGCAATTGTAGAACTACTTGAATATGGGTTGGATGGATACTCAAGCAGGGGAACCCTCCTCAAATATCTCAAGCAGTGAACTTGGAAAAATGTGTCCTGAAGGAACCCTTTCCATCAGAGAGATAAAAGTACAAACAAGTAAAAGAAGCAGGCTCTGCAAATATGTTTTTGAGAAGAAAAATGATAGATTATTCGAGTATGGTTCATGAGGTATGTCTAAAAAGACATTTTTTTTCTTATTATAATAAAAGAGGAAGTTGTGAATGTCAAAGTTGAGTGAAACAAAAATTATTTTCATCAAATTTTGTTAGGCTTGCTTTTGGGAATAGTTTCTTACAATATTGCTATTAAGATTTTTATTGTGTAGTTTTTAGATTAGGTTTATAAAATTATATTTCATGAGTAGTGATTCATATTAATCAATTAACGATACTTTTGGAAGGTATTTTCAATGTGTCAAATTTTGATATTTTTACAAGAATTAGATTGTGTAATTTTTTTAATTAAAGTCATTGACTCATATTTCATAAATAATAGTTCTCATGAATCCATCTCTTATAAGATTGAATAGTCTATTTAGGAAGTATTTCTGATAGTATGTCAAATTATGATATTACTATTACCATTAGATTGCATGGCTTTGAAGTCAACCTCATTGACCCATATTCTTCTCTGTAGATGCTACTATGTGCTAGGGAACTTCTTAGAACTGTTGGTATATTCTTACAACTTGTTACACCTGGGATATTCTTCTCTGTAGATGCTACTATGTGCCGCGGTCCAAACAGGCCCATAAATGTGGTTGAATAGCAATACATTCAAGTGGCAATTACACAAGGGACAGTCACTGTGAGATGTCCTCATGTGTGACTGTCCTTGTCACAAATGAGGACATCTCACAGTGACTGTCCCTTGTGTAATTTCCACTTGAATGAGGACAGTCACTGTAAAGACAACATGATAATGTACACATACAATGAGTGTACATTATCATGTTGTCTTTACAGTGGCTGCCCTCATGTTGTATATTCTTCTCTGTAGATGCTACTATGTGCTAGGGAACTTCTTAGAACTGTTGGTATATTCTTACAACTTGTTACACCTGGGATATTCTTCTCTATAGATGCTACTGTGTGCTGTGGTCCAAACGGGCCCATAAATGTGGTTCAATAGCAATACATTCAAGTGGCAATTACACAAGGGACAGTCACTGTGAGATGTCCTCATGTGTGACTGTCCTTGTCACAAATGAGGACATCTCATAGTGACTGTCCCTTGTGTAATTGCCACTTGAATGAGGACAGTCACTGTAAAGACAACCTGATAATGTACACAAGTACCGTGAAGGTAGTTGCAAGTTAGGGCTATTTCATTGCATACCCAAAACAATGAAGATGTTACGGTCCACAAAATGTTTGTGCTTGAAAGATGAACAAATAAAATTAAACTTCTAAATAACCAAAGCCGCTAACAATAAATTCAACACAGATATATCCTCATTTCTGGGTATTTTAGCTCTGTAACAGCTAAATACCATATTACATAATAATGACAAAAGAAAAATAAACCCAACGTACTCAGAAATTGTAGCTGTGATTTCACGGAGGGAATCTCTCTCGGCACTGTTGAAAATACAAATGACAACGTTTCTCTACATTATCATGTTGCCTTTACAGTGACTGTCCCTTGTGTAATTGCCACTTGAAGGAGGATAGTCACTGTAAAGACAACATGATAATGTACACTTACAGCCCGTGTACATTATCATGTTGTCTTTAGAGTGACTATCCTCATTTGTTGAAGAAGAAAAGCATTAATGTGGCTGAATAGCAATACATTCAAGTGGAAATTACACAAGGGATAGTCACTATGAGATGTCCTCATTTGTGACTATCCTTACAGTGAGTGTACATTATCATGTTGTCTTTATAGTGACTGTCCTCATTTGTTGAAGGAAAAAAGCATTAATGTGGTTCATTAGCAATGTATTCCCAGCATCTGTACCTGCATCTCTCTTATATACTACAAGTTGCTTGCCATCAGAAATTGCAGTTCCCTCACGTGACATTGATGGTGAAGTTTTCTTTTCAAAACCATCATCTGTGGTTACCAATGCTCCTGTTTTAGGCAATAAGTTTGTTGCATTCCATGAGCCATTGGTCAATTTTCTTCTACGAGCTTCTGATGCCTCAAAATATAAGCAGTGCCTACACATGCCTCGTTGTGGTTGATTATCATTCTGTACATGAATTATAATGAGTAATCAGTTTTGGGCCTTGGAATCTTGTATGTAACATGCACAGGCATTTCATGGCTAAATGAATCTATTTTAAAAGCATCAACTTTTCTTACATGATGCTGGCACTAATACATTTTGGGTCATTTTGCGACGGCTATGTGTCGCAATTGCGACAGCTATGTGTCGCAATAGCAACACCCATAGACGTCACTATTTTTTAGTCACAAATTGCGACGTCTATGGGTAGCCGTCGCAATTGCGACACCTATCCGTCACAATGTGGCTAAGATTTAAGAAGCGGCATGGCCGTCGCCCCCCCCGTCGCATGGCTTCGGAGGGCCGTCGCAATCACGATGGACCTCCCAAGCAATTGCGACGGGCGCCTGCATCGCATTGCGACGGGTTTCCGTCGCAATTGCGACGCCCGTGGGTGGATTAAAAAAAAAAAATTAATTTAATACATTGCTTATGAACCACATTAATGCTTTTTTCTTTCAACAAATGAGGACAGCCACTGTAAAGACAACATGATAATGTACACTCACTGTAAGGACAGTCACAAATGAGGACATCTCACAGTGACTGTCCCTAGTGTAATTGCCACTTGAATGTATTGCTATTCAACCACATTAATGCTTTTCTTCTTCAACAAATGAGGATAGTCACTGTAAAGACAACATGATAATGTACACTCACAGTGAGTGTACATTATCATGTTGTCTTTACAGTGACTATCCTCATTTGTTGAAGAAGAAAAGCATTAATGTGGCTGAATAGCAATACATTCAAGTGGCAATTACACTAGGGACAGTCACTGTGAGATGTCCTCATTTGTGACTGTCCTTACAGTGAGTGTACATTATCATGTTGTCTTTACAGTGAGTGTACATTATCATGTTGTCTTTACAGTGTCAATATATGCATTATTACTTAAACTGAAGAGTACTCTAAATAATATGTCATTGTGGAGTTCTGATTGCTTCCAATTTGATATACACTTGTTCTACTTATGTATCCAGCATTATGTAAGAAAAGTTGATGCTTTTAAATAGATTCATTTAGCCATGAAATGCCTGTGCATGTTACATACAAGATTCCAAGGCCCAAAACTGATTACTCATTATAATTCATGTACAGAATGATAATCAACCACAACGAGGCATGCGTAGGCGCTGCTTAGATTTTGAGGCATCAGAAGCTCGTAGAAGAAACTTGACCAATGGCTCATGGAATGCAACAAACTTATTGCCTAAAACAGGAGCATTGGTAACCACAGATGATGGTTTTGAAAAGAACACTTCACCATCAATGTCACGTGAGGGAACTGAAATTTCTGATGGCAAGTAACTTGTAGTATATAAGAGAGATGCAGGTACAGATGCTGGGAATAGATTGCTAATGAACCACATTAATGCTTTTTTCCTTCAACAAATGAGGACAGTCACTTTAAAGACAACATGATAATGTACACTCACTGTAAGGATAGTCACAAATGACGACATCTCACAGTGACTGTCCCTTGTGTAATTGCCACTTGAATGTATTGCTATTCAGCCACATTAATGCTTTTCTTCTTCAACAAATGAGGATAGTCACTCTAAAGACAACATGATAATGTACACGGGCTGTAAGTGTACATTATCATGTTGTCTTTACAGTGACTGTCCTCCTTCAAGTGGCAATTACACAAGGGACAGTCACTGTAAAGGCAACATGATAATGTAGAGAAACGTTGTCATTTGTATTTTCAACAGTGCCGAGAGAGATTCCCTCCGCGAAATCACAGCTACAATTTCTGAGTACGTTGCGTTTATTTTTCTTTTGCCATTATTATGTAATCTGGTATTCAGCTGTTACAGAGCTAAAATACCCAGAAATGAGGACATATCTGTGTTGAATTTATTGTTAGCGGCTCTGGTTATTTAGAAGTTTAATTTTATTTGTTCATCTTTCAAGCACAAACATTTTCTGGACCGTAACATCTTCATTGTTTTGGGTATGCAATGAAACAGCTGTAACTTGCAACTACCTTCACGGTACTTGTGTACATTATCATGTTGTCTTTACAGTGACTGTCCTCATTCAAGTGGCAATTACACAAGGGACAGTCACTGTGAGATGTCCTCATTTGTGACAAGGACAGTCACACGAGGACATCTCACAGTGACTGTCCCTTGTGTAATTGCCACTTGAATGTATTGCTATTCAACCACATTTATGGGCCCGTTTGGACCCCAGCACACAGTAGCATCTACAGAGAAGAATATCCCAGGTGTAACAAGTTGTAAGAATATACCAACAATTCTAAGAAGTTCCCTAGCACATAGTAGCATCTACAGAGAAGAATATACAACATGAGGGCAGCCACTATAAAGACAACATGATAATGTACACTCATTGTATGTGTACATTATCATGTTGTCTTTACAGTGACTGTCCTCATTCAAGTGGCAATTACAGAAGGGACAGTCATTGTGAGATGTCCTCATTTGTGACAAGGATAGTCACACATGAGGACATCTCACAGTGATCGATTGTCCCTTTTGTAATTGCCACTTGAATGTATTGCTATTGAACCACATTAATGCTTTTCTTCTTCAACAAATGAGGACAGTCACTCTAAAGACAACATGATAATGTACACTCATTGTAAGGACAGTCACAAATGAGGACATCTCACAGTGACTGTCCCTTGTTTAATTGCCACTTGAATTACACAAGGGACAGTCATTGTGAGATGTCCTCATTTGTGACAAGGATAGTCACACATGAGGACATCTCACAGTGATCGATTGTCCCTTGTGTAATTGCCACTTGAATGTATTGCTATTGAACCACATTAATGCTTTTCTTCTTCAACAAATGAGGACAGTCACTCTAAAGACAACATGATAATGTACACTCACTGTAAGGACAGTCACAAATGAGGACATCTCACAGTGACTGTCCCTTGTGTGATTGCCACTTGAATGTATTGCTATTCAGCCACATTAATGCTTTTCTTCTTCAACAAATGAGGATAGTCACTCTAAAGACAACATGATAATGTACACGGGCTGTAAGTGTACATTATCATGTTGTCTTTACAGTGACTGTCCTCCTTCAAGTGGCAATTACACAAGGGACAGTCACTGTAAAGGCAACATGATAATGTAGAGAAACGTTGTCATTTGTATTTTCAACAGTGCCGAGAGAGATTCCCTCCGTGAAATCACAGCTACAATTTCTGAGTACGTTGGGTTTATTTTTCTTTTGTCATTATTATGTAATCTGGTATTCAGCTGTTACAGAGCTAAAATACCTAGAAATGAGGACATATCTATGTTGAATTTATTGTTAGCGGCTCTGGTTATTTAGAAGTTTAATTTTATTTGTTCATCTTTCAAGCACAAACATTTTGTGGACCGTAACATCTTCATTGTTTCGGGTATGCAATGAAATAGCCGTAACTTGCAACTACCTTCACGGTACTTCTGTACATTATCATGTTGTCTTACAGTGACTGTCCTCATTCAAGTGGCAATTACACAAGGGACAGTCACTGTGAGATGTCCTCATTTGTGACAAGGACAGTCACACATGAGGACATCTCACAGTGACTGTCCCTTGTGTAATTGCCACTTGAATGTATTGCTATTCAACCACATTTATGGGCCCGTTTGGACCCCAGCACACAGTAGCATCTACAGAGAAGAATATCCCAGGTGTAACAAGTTGTAAGAATATACCAACAGTTCTAAGAAGTTCCCTAGCACATAGTAGCATCTACAGAGAAGAATATACAACATGAGGGCAGCCACTGTAAAGACAACATGATAATGTACACTCATTGTATGTGTACATTATCATGTTGTCTTTACAGTGACTGTCCTCATTCAAGTGGCAATTACAGAAGGGACAGTCATTGTGAGATGTCCTCATTTGTGACAAGGATAGTCACACATGAGGACATCTCACAGTGATCGATTGTCCCTTGTGTAATTGCCACTTGAATGTATTGCTATTGAACCACATTAATGCTTTTCTTCTTCAACAAATGAGGACAGTCACTCTAAAGACAACATGATAATGTACACTCACTGTAAGGACAGTCACAAATGAGGACATCTCACAGTGACTGTCCCTTGTGTGATTGCCACTTGAATGTATCGCTATTCAGCCACATTAATGCTTTTCTTCTTCAACAAATGAGGATAGTCACTCTAAAGACAACATGATAATGTACACGGGCTGTAAGTGTACATTATCATGTTGTCTTTACAGTGACTGTCCTCATTCAAGTGGAAATTACACAAGGGACAGTCACTGTGAGATGTCCTCATTTGTGACAAGGACAGTCACACATGAGGACATCTCACAGTGACTATCCCTTGTGTAATTGCCACTTGAATGTATTGCTATTCAACCACATTTATGGGCCCGTTTGGACCGCGGCACATAGTAGCATCTACAGAGAAGAATATCCCAGGTGTAACAAGTTGTAAGAATATACCAACAGTTCTAAGAAGTTCCCTAGCACATAGTAGCATCTACAGAGAAGAATATGGGTCAACGAGGTTGACTTCAAAGCCATGCAATCTAATGGTAATAGTAATATCATAATTTGACATACTATCAGAAATACTTCCTAAATAGACTATTCAATCTTATAAGAGATGGATTCATGAGAACTATTATTTATGAAATATGAGTCAATGACTTTAATTAAAAAAATTACACAATCTAATTCTTGTAAAAATATCAAAATTTGACACATTGAAAATACCTTCCAAAAGTATCGTTAATTGATTAATATGAATCACTACTCATGAAATATAATTTTATAAACCTAATCTAAAAACTACACAATAAAAATCTTAATAGCAATATTGTAAGAAACTATTCCCAAAAGCAAGCCTAATAAAATTTGATGAAAATAATTTTTGTTTCACTCAACTTTGACATTCACAACTTCCTCTTTTATTATAATAAGAAAAAAAATGTCTTTTTAGATATACCTCATGAACCATACTCGAATAATCTATCATTTTTCTTCTCAAAAACATATTTGCAGAGCCTGCTTCTTTTACTTGTTTGTACTTTTATCTCTCTGATGGAAAGGGTTCCTTCAGGACACATTTTTCCAAGTTCACTGCTTGAGATATTTGAGGAGGGTTCCCCTGCTTGAGTATCCATCCAACCCATATTCGAGTAGTTCTACAATTGCACAGTCTAAATTAATAATACTGACAATTGAATGACGAATGATGATACATAGAATTGATATAAACTAATCCTAAAAACACTAAAACATTATTAATATATTTATATTTCATAAATAAAATTGATATAAAAGATTTGGAAAGATACATTAAAAAATAGAAAAACAGTAATTTATAATAGAAGGAAACTTAAATTGCTATTTTAAAAAAAAACAAGAGTCTTAAATCTTATCATTTTGTTTCATTATCATCCATAAGTACACACCTCTAGCATAATAATTATATTTTACCACCCATAAAATGAAAAAAAGATTTTCACAAGAGAAATTGAAGCTAGATTATAAAAATGAACCATCTTATTGGAAACTGGAACTGTTATCATACCCAAAAGGACTACAAAATTTCACCTTATCATACCGAGATTGTTGCTTTGCCTGGCGGAGGGAAATTTGATCAGTAAAATTGACACAGAGTATGTTGTCTCCATTGTCATGCTGGATAACAAAACACCAACTTTAATGGGCATGTACTGTCCCTTGTGTAATTGCCACTTGAATGCATTGCTATTTGATGCAGGGGCATCCCTAATGCAAGCCAAAGACACCATGATTGAAGGAAGTTGCCATGAAGCCAAGGAGTCAAATCCTATCAATTGTGTTTTCTGGCGCATGATCGTCATCTTCCATGGGATCATTATCTTCACCTTGGATATTCGCACCCCCATGTTCCTCCATATCATGTACTTCCCTGGGGAGATCAACCTATATAAAATTGATTAACATAAATAAACCATGATCTTCAACTCATCATCAAGTGATTTCATATGTATATAAATTGTTAAAATGATATAATGAACAACTTACCAGTGGATGATAGTCATGCCCCCCTTCAATGTGACCATTCTCCCTACAATGTCTCTTAACTGTTTTGATTAGCAATCTTCTACGGTTTAAGCCCTTACAAATTTTGCAGGGACAATAACATTTTCCATCACCTTTTCTTTTCAAGTTAGACCACAATCTAGCGATTGTCTCCCTATTTTGTTCTTCACTTATATTATCTGACATGATCATTCTTCGCAGGAAGCAAAAATTGGGCTATGAAAACTTCGGTCTACAACTTTCAGTGACTAAGCAAAATTGTCAAAAGTACACAAAACATATAAGCTACAAGGCCTTCTTGCTTAGCTCTAGAAGCTCTCTAGCAATCAAAACATATAAGCTACAAGGCCTAACAGCAATTTCAAAACATATAAGCTACAAGGCAAGACATATTACATGACATGGCAAAAGGATTAAAATATACATTAGATTAAAAAATATACAATTTTCAAACCTGAGCGCGCGGCTATAACTCGTGCAATGGTCTTCTTGCTTAGCTTTAGAAGCTCTCCAGCAGTCAAAACATATAAGCTACAAGGCCTAATAGCAATTTCAAAACAAGGGTCATCAAAAGAACCAAAAACAATGTGTGCAAACAATACCTTGTGAAGTGGTATAGACAATTAGAAGATGCTACTATGTGCTAGGGAACTTCTTAGAACTGTTGGTATATTCTTACAACTTGTTACACCTGGGATATTCTTCTCTGTAGATGCTACTATGTGCCGTGGTCCAAACGGGCCCATAAATGTGGTTGAATAGCAATACATTCAAGTGGCTTACACAAGGGACAGTCACTGTGAGATATCCTCATGTGTGACTGTCCTTGTCACAAATGAGGACATCTCACAGTGACTGTCCCTTGTGTAATTGCCACTTGAATGAGGTCAGTCACTGTAAAGACAACATGATAATGTACACATACAATGAGTGTACATTATCATGTTGTCTTTACAGTGGCTGCCCTCATGTTGTATATTCTTCTCTGTAGATGCTACTACGTGCTAGGGAACTTCTTAGAACTGTTGGTATATTCTTACAACTTGTTACACCTGGGATATTCTTCTCTGTAGATGCTACTGTGTGTCGTGGTCCAAACAGGCCCATAAATGTGGTTGAATAGCAATACATTCAAGTGGCAATTACACAAGGGACAGTCACTGTGAGATGTCCTCATGTGTGACTGTCCTTGTCACAAATGAGGACATCTCACAGTGACTGTCCCTTATGTAATTAAGTATTGTGGGGAAGCATTCTAAATAACCAAAGCCGCTAACAATAAATTCAACACAGATATGTCCTCATTTCTGGGTATTTTAGCTCTCTAACAGCTGAATACCAGATTAAATAATAATGACAAAAGAAAAATAAACCCAACGTACTCAGAAATTGTAGCTGTGATTTTGCGGAGGGAATCTCTCTCGGCGCTGTTGAAAACACAAATGACAACCCGCTTGATTTCGCGGAGGGAATCTCTCTCGGTGCTGTTCAAAACACAAATGACAACCCGCTTTGTTCAAAACACAAATGATAACCCGCTTGATTTCGCGGAGGGAATCTCTCTCGGCGCTGTTGAAAACACAAATGACAACGTTCCTTTTTTTTTTTGCACTTATATCCCGACCAACATAAGGTCCATTTGTAATACAACATGATAATGTACACTTACAGTGAGTGTACATTATCATGTTGTCCTTAGAGTGACTATCCTCATTTGTTGAAGAAGAAAAGCATTAATGTGGCTGAATAGCAATACATTCAAGTGGCAATTACACAAGGGACAGTCACTATGAGATGTCCTCATTTGTGACTATCCTTACAGTGAGTGTACATTATCATGGTGTCTTTAGAGTGACTGTCCTCATTTGTTGAAGAAGAAAAGCATTAATGTGGTTGAATAGCAATACATTCAAGTGGCAATTACACAAGGGACAATCACTGTGAGATGTCCTCATGTGTGACTGTCCTTGTCACAAATGAGGACATCTCACAATGACTGTCCCTTGTGTAATTCAAGTGGCAATTACACAAGGGACAGTCACTGTGAGATGTCCTCATTTGTGACTGTCCTTACAATGAGTGTACATTATCATGTTGTCTTTAGAGTGACTGTCCTCATTTGTTGAAGAAGAAAAGCATTAATGTGGTTCAATAGCAATACATTCAAGTGGCAATTACACAAGGGACAATGTCATGAGCCGTGACATATTGAACTTAGTATAATAATAAAATGATTAGATGATATATAATAATCTATTATTAACGGTATATAACAATAATATATAATTATTATCAAAAGATAATAATAATATATAGTTAGCATAATAAGTAATATGTTAATTAAATAATATTAAAATATTAATAAATAATATAATTATGATTATAATTATAATATAAATTAATAATAAATAATTATTAATAAATTATATATATTATATTATAATAATATATTAAGTAATAATATTAAATCAATTATTGATATAATAATTTTAATATATAAATAATATTAATAAACCTCTCAATATAAAACAATATGTTATCACTATAATAATATTTATTATAATATTATTAATATTACTAACATCATTAATTATAATATTTAATAATAACAATAACATTAATAATAATAATAATAATAATAATAACGTTTAAAGCAATATCGAATATCTGTAATCGATATACATCTACATTAAACATCTGCATTATCTATCACGATGAGGAACGAAGAAGTGATACAACAATCACTAGTCATTACACATCGATACCATGAGAGGATGATTAATGAACCAAATACTATGAAGTCAAGATCAACATGATATGAATAAGGGATAGGTCGCTATGGGTTTCAGAAGATGTATTGATAAGCAAGAAGGATAACCATTCATATATTATAAATAATCATTAATTGCACAAGTTTAGACAATGACATATCCGATAAAGCAATATCAAACATGAAGACCCGCTAGCAAATATGCACCATCACTTCCTATGTTATCATGACAATAACATAAACTAGATTGAATTCTACTATCTATATCAATAGACACCACATAGGAGGATATCGACTAAAGGATTGAAAGATTATCGATTGTCTGAGATAAACCACATCTTGTAGAAACACAAAAGCATCAGTGATTATATCACAAGCTATTGATGAATGAGGCATCAGTCATGGATAATAAGTACAATGTATCCTTAAGTATTAACAGGAATGGAAGTCAATTTGAAGATCAAACTCCATTACCAGCAATCAACCAATAAATGGACAATTATCAGAAAATGATATCGACTTATATCAGAGTAGAAAGATTGGATATCATCATAACAATATGGGATAAGGCAAGAGTTAATATCGATTGACTAAATACTAATGATAGTTAGACCAAACTAATACAAACACAATGGATGTTAACTACTGGTTGCACTACCAATTAGGGAAGATTACCTTCATAAAAAGATTTGATATTGAGTCAATCTGGGAGTTATCTATGATCAGAAAATAATGAAATAATATTATGTGAACTGTCGGATTATGGAAAGGTGTGCTTAACAAAGGGACATGGAGGAAGAAACAAGACACGTCTCATTCATAGCATCTCTTCATTTGTTAAAGACAATATAAGAATGCATTCTCGTCAGTCACTCAAGGCATCATTAGAACTTTATTTACTTATCCATATTTGGATATACTCAATAGAGCATCTGCCTTTGGCAGTTTGGTTTCAAGTTTATCATTGCAGATCAGAGACAACACCATGATTGCACAGATAGAAAGGATAGTCAGAAACAACATCAATATTTGAAGTTGCAAGCATATAATTCAGAATCTGAAATAGCAACATATCACTCATAGCGATATTACACATTTGCATAATTACATCATCATATCAGACACATCAAATACATTGCTGTAAGCAATACTTATTGATTGTATATCGATATTGTTTATATCAGACATAGCATCATTATACTATCACTATAAGTGATAGGAAACATCATATTCATAGCATATTTCATATCATTATATCCGACAGTGCTATTAAACATATTGGTATCAATATCATCTTGCACACATATTGTGATTGAATCTGAAATAGCGGTTGATATCTTAAGTAACCTCCATTACTTAGTTTAATTGTAAGTATCTGATAGAGTAAGTCTGAGAAGTGGAGTAATTGTTCCTATTTTCCAAGTTAGCCAAAAAGGGGACATTACAGACAATCACGGTGAGATGTCCTCATGTGTGACTGTCCTTGTCACAAATGAGGACATCTCACAATGACTGTCCCTTGTGTAATTCAAGCGGCAATTACACAAGGGACAGTCACTGTGACATGTCCTCATTTGTGACTGTCCTTACAGTGAGTGTACATTATCATGTTGTCTTTAGAGTGACTGTCCTCATTTGTTGAAGAAGAAAAGCATTAATGTGGTTCAATAGCAATACATTCAAGTGACAATTACACAAGGGACAATCACTGTGAGATGTCCTCATGTGTGACTATCCTTGTCACAAATGAGGACATCTCACAATGACTGTCCCTTATGTAATTCAAGCAGAAATTACACAAGGGACAGTCACTGTGAGATGTCCTCATTTGTGACTGTCCTTACAGTGAGTGTACATTATCATGTTGTCTTTAGAGTGACTGTCCTCATTTGTTGAAGAAGAAAAGCATTAATGTGGTTCAATAGCAATACATTCAAGTGGCAATTACACAAGGGACAATCACTGTGAGATGTCCTCATGTGTGACTGTCCTTGTCACAAATGAGGACATCTCACAATGACTGTCCCTTGTGTAATTCAAGCAGCAATTACACAAGGGACAGTCACTGTGAGATGTCCTCATTTGTGACTATCCTTACAGTGAGTGTACATTATCATGTTGTCTTTAGAGTGACTGTCCTCATTTGTTGAAGAAGAAAAGCATTAATGTGGTTCAATAGCAATACATTCAAGCGGCAATTACACAAGGGACAGTCACTGTGAGATGTCCTCATTTGTGACTGTCCTTACAGTGAGTGTACATTATCATGTTGTCTTTAGAGTGACTGTCCTCATTTGTTGAAGAAGAAAAGCATTAATGTGGTTCAATAGCAATACATTCAAGTGGCAATTACACAAGGGACAATCGATCACTGTGAGATGTCCTCATGTGTGACCTTTGTGAAGGCAAGTGCCAATTTGTACCCAAGTTACCAATATTGTGGCAAAAGTGGGAATGAAGCATTTAGGGGTCAAATTGGGCAAAGAAGTGTAGAAGTGGCCTATGTGAGGTCTAAATAGCCTAACTAAGTCATGGTTAGGGTCTTATGGTGTTTGAACAATAAGTTTTGAACCAAAATCCCAAAGGTTGTAACAAGTTGTCAATGTTGTCATTCACAACATTGACAACATTTGTGCAAGGGAGCATTTTCGAGTAAGATGGTTATGTAACTATATGAAACCATTGAATTAGGCATCAGATCAACTATAAGAGGCCTCCATCGATCTGTGCAAAAGGTTGGGGGGAAAAACATTTGGAATTAAGAAGATTTGTAGAGTAACACGGTTTTAGTGAATTCTTGAGTTTTTTTGTTTCTTTGTTTTCAGTTGATTAATGGATTAGATAGCTCGCAGTGTCTATTGGAAAAGTTAGTACAAGTTTTTTTATTCTGTGTTGTGTTTTTTTTGAGTTTTGAAGCATTCCAACTAGTTTGTTAATTCTTTTGTTAAGTACCCTATCATTGGTTTGAACCAGGCAGGTTGAACAAATGGAGTCTTAGCTCATCATTCCATTGTCAATTTTGTACGGGCTCTTGGAATGGGTGAGGAGACTCCATGTACTATATGTTTGGAAGGAGGGGCCCTGGGAAGCTCATTTTCTATGTTTGCAATGATGTCCTAGGTGAGTCAGTTGAGCACAGTTAGGGATGACAAATCATTACAAGAAGATTACAACAAGTTGAATGCATTGGTTGCTTCAACTAAAATCTCATGGAGAGGTAGACACACATCTAAAGAAGCCCCAAGTCAAATTAGAAGATTGGGTGAGTTTCTTTGGCTGCTAAGAAAACAAACTCTTAGTCAGACTGTCCAAGTTGTGTCAAAATACTTGTTTTCAGGCATGGCTGTAGCAGTTGGTGTACAAAAAATCTAGGAGGAGAAGACCTTAGATATCTTGGAGTTCTCAATAAAGGGCATCTAAATCCTAAGCCCTTTAGGTGGCTTAATATAAACAAAAAGGCTTGACAAAGGCCTAATTGCTAGCAGCCTATTTTTGGGTGCAATTGGCATGCATGGTTTGATGAACCGGATTGAAGTACTGATGAAAAGTATAGGTGAAGGAGTAATATTGAAACCAATAGAGGTCCTAGTGGCCAGCCTCTCCATGGAGTAAAGTTCTAGTTGAATGTGTTTCAATTTGTGAAGACAAGACTAGGAGTGTCCTAGTAGCTAGATTGGTATTGAGCAGAGTTCGTTGTATTTCTTGTTGGTGTGCACTAGTTGAAGGAGTGGGATCTTGGGTAGAGATACCTAAAGAGTGTAGGGATAGTTAAGTACCCTATCAAGTCAAAACATTGGCCTAAAGAGACCCTAGTGAAGGATAGGGAGTGAGCAAGACAAAGTGTTACATCAATTAACAAGATCATTTTTTTGTAATTGTGTACATTATCATGTTGTCTTTACAGTGACTGTCCTCATTTGTTGAAGAAGAAAAGCATTAATGTGGTTCAATAGCAATACATTCAAGTGGAAATTACACAAGGGAATATCACTATGAGATGTCCTAAGTGTGACTGTCCTTGTCACAAATGAGGACATCTCACAGTGACTGTCCCTTGTGTAATTGCCACTTGAATGAGGATAGTCACTGTAAAGACAACATGATAATGTACACAAGTACCGTGAAGGTAGTCGCAAGTTAGGGCTGTTTCATTGCATACCTGAAACAATGAAGACATTACAGTCCACAAAATGTTTGTGCTTGAAAGATGAACAAATAAAATTAAACTTCTAAATAACCAAAGCCGCTAACAATAAATTCAACACAGATATGTCCTCATTTCTGGGTATTTTAGCTCTCTAACAGCTGAATACCAGATTACATAATAATGACAAAAGAAAAATAAACCCAATGTACTCAGAAATTGTAGCTGTGATTTCGCGGAGGGAATCTCTCTCGGCGCTGTTGAAAACACAAATGACAACGTTCTTGTTTTTTTTGCCCTTATATCCCGATGTGATTTCGCGGAGGGTTACGGTGCTGTTGAAAACACAAATGACAACGTTCCTTTTTTTTTTTGCCCTTATATCCCAACAACATCGCAATTGCAAGTTAGGGCTGTTTCACTGCATACCCAAAACAATGAAGACGTTACGGTCCACAAAACGTTTGTGCTTGAAAGATGAACAAATAAAATTAAACTTCTAAATAACCAAAGCCGCTAACAATAAATTCAACATAGATATGTCCTCATTTCTGGGTATTTTAGCTCTCTAACAGCTGAATACCAGATTACATAATAATGACAAAAGAAAAATAAACCCAACGTACTCAGAAATTGTAGCTGTGATTTCGCGGAGGGAATCTCTCTCGGCGCTGTTGAAAACACAAATGACAACGTTCTTGTTTTTTTTGCCCTTATATCCCGATGTGATTTCGCGGAGGGTTACGGCGCTGTTGAAAACACAAATGACAACGTTCTTATTTTGTTTGCCGTTATATCGTGATGTGATTTCGCGGAGGGTTACGGCGCTGTTCAAAACACACATGACAACGTTCCTTTTAAATTTTGCACTTATATCCTGACAACGTCGCAATTGTGACAGTTACAAATGTATTGTCGTCGCAAATTGCGACGGTGTTGGGCTATATTTGAAAAAAAAAGAGCAAAACCACATGACATTTGCCTGCCGTCGCAAATGGCCGTCGCAATGTCACCCCAAATGTATTAGTGTGGATACATAAGTAGAACAAGCATATATCAAATTGGAAGCAATCAGAACTCCACAATGACATATTATTTAGAGTACTCTTCAGTTTAAGTAATAATGCATATATTGACACTGTAAAGACAACATGATAATGTACACTCACTGTAAAGACAACATGATAATGTACACTCACTGTAAGGACAGTCACAAATGAGGACATCTCACAGTGACTGTCCCTAGTGTAATTGCCACTTGAATGTATTGCTATTCAGCCACATTAATGCTTTTCTTCTTCAACAAATGAGGATAGTCACTGTAAAGACAACATGATAATGTACACTCATTGTGAGTGTACATTATCATGTTGTCTTTAGACTGTGAGTGTACATTATCATGTTGTCTTTAGAGTGACTATCCTCATTTGTTGAAGAATAAAAGCATTAATGTGGCTGAATAGCAATACATTCAAGTGGCAATTACACAAGGGACAGTCACTGTGAGATGTCCTCATTTGTGACTATCCTTACAGTGAGTGTACATTATCATGTTGTCTTTACAGTGGCTGTCCTCATTTGTTGAAAGAAAAAAGTATTAATGTGGTTCATTAGCAATGTATTAAATAAATTTTTTTTTTTAATCCACCCATGGGCGTCGCAATTGTGACGGGAACCCGTCATAATGCGATGCAGGTGCCCGTCGCAATTGCTTGGGAGGCCCGTTGCGATTGCGATGGCCCTCCGAAGCCATGCGACGGGGGGGGCGACGCCCATGCCGCTAACAAATCTTAGCCACATTGCGACGGGCTATGTGTCGCAATTGCGACGGCTACCCATAGACGTCGCAATATACGACTAAAAAATAGCGACGTCTATGGGTGTTGCTATTGCGACACATAGCCGTCGCAATTGCGACACATAGCCATCGCAAAATGCCCCAAATGTATTAGTGACCATAGTCAATATTTCAAAAAAAATTGATAACCAATAACATCAAATAATGGAGTTAAAGCACTGATGTAGGAGCATCCTAGGTGTAAGAGCAATCTTGCATCACCCAAAAAAAAAAAAATTTCTATTTTTATATTCAATAAGGACTATTTTGTGCAGAGGTGCTATTTATGGAAAGTTACTATTTTTGGTAATTTTTGTATGTGCTCAGAATGATCTGATTTCTTTCTTGGAGGTTCATTTTGGTCATATAAGTCTGCCAGTAAAGTTTCATTGCCAGATCAAGTGTATATTGGAAGATATTGAAGATTTTCGGTATTGGCAGCAAGGTACAGAAACTTTGAACTCAGTTTTGAAGGCTTTAGAGGCCCCAGATGAGGTCAAAAATTTGGGTGACAAGCGCTTGCGCTGGTCAAGCCTGTAGAGCGCTTCGTGACGTTTTCAAAATGGGGTTATAATAGCCGATCAGGTCAACTGGTGATGACTTATGGTCTTCGGAAGTTGGGCCACCTGAAATGGTGGAAAATAATTTTCTTCAAAATTTCTGTTCGGGTTTCAAAGGTTATCTTGAGCTGACTATGATGTAATAAAATGTAAAATAAAATAATTCTAAGTTTGGTCGGCCTTATTGGCTAAAATTCTAGAACCTTCCCAGGCGGTGGAAAATTGCCTATATAAGGAAGGTTGTATTATTGTCTTAGGCAGTTCATAATAGTTATGGGTAGTAGATCTGGGTATTGATTCGAGGCTTTGTCCTATAGAATATTGTAAGGGAATGCCCATGTGGCTTTGCATATTGTAATTCTGAAAGTTTGTAATTCCACATTTGTGGAGATAATAAGAAGCCAATTTTCTGTTCTTGCATATTATTGTTGTTGTTTCTCTATTTCTGTTATGTGTTTGTGGTATTAAGGGGAGCACCCTTCATCAAGCACGGGCTAGGGCACAACACCAGTAGAATGCGATCATTTCAATGAGGATCTCAGCAATATATAATGGCATCATTAAACATGCTAGTAATATAAAAAAATATGAATCCAAACATTTCAAAATAGTGAATCGATATCCTTGAGCACACGCACCAATAACATCAAATAATAGAGATAAAGCACTGGCTAGGGCACGACACTAGTAGAATGCGGTCATTTCAGAGAGCATTCATGATCAAATAAAATGCAATGCATTTGAAATTTGCAATTGAATATGATGCCAGAGGCTTGATAGATGAAGAAATCACATACCTTCTCTCATGCCTAGCTTCCCTTGTTTTCTCCCGCTCGTTTTCTCCCACTCATTTTCTATATGCAATCAAAATAAAAATGATTTGGCCGTTTCACTTTTTTTTTTCATTTATATCCCGAAACTGTCAGAATTTCGATGGTCTATTTAGAACCCATCGGAATACCGACAGCATCGGGGCCTATTACAAAAAAAACAAACACCAAATTCATAAAAAAAAATCATCCCTCGAAAGTTTCTATCAAAATTTGGCCCCAAATGTAGTAGTGTTTGTACCTAATAGCTTTGATGATGCTTTAGGGGATGAGGGGAAATTGATCTCCTCAAAGTGTAACACTTATGTTGGATACTCCTATATAGAGGGTTGAAGCTATTCAAGAAAAAGATGGAGTACCTGATGGGCCACTTCCCAAATGTTATGGGAAATATAGATTATTTGATGGATCACTTCCTTGAGATGGACATGTGATGAATAATTTCACTATTTTTGTTAGTAGCATCTTGTATGCTACAACCACAACATTTTTTCTACTTCATAAAGGCTTACAAGATAATGAATTTGAGAATAGAAGGGAATTATTGCACATTACATCTAACAAGATTGGCTGTGTTATTGGCTCAAGAGGAAGTAGGCCAAGGGATTAGACTATTTTCTTTGTATTTTTAAATCCTATATTTTTTAGCTATCTTATTTTATATATATGTTGTAACTTTCTCTTGATTTATTTCTTCTACACCGGTTTATCCAATTGTTTATACTTATGGCTACTTTGTAAGGGGTAACACCCTTGTTTTGTTTCTTTTATGAATAAAAAGAAATAGACAAACACAAATGGGTAGGTATGGATGAAAGAGGGATCATGTAATAAAGGCCTAAACCATAATTTATATAGAAAAAATATGATACAAAAGAAAAGGGTAGATCCAACCCCTAATCAAGCTTTAAATTAAGGATTATTATTATTAATGTTTTAACCCTATTATAGAGGAAATAATCTCTATGGATAAAACAACAATGTTGGTTTTCTATTTTAATGCAAGGAAATAGACATCTTCAAGAAAATAATTACGTGTTAATACAAATCCTTAAGATAAGGAGTCAATATTAGAGTAATCAATGTAGAACTGAATATATTAAATTTAAATAAATCAAATGTAACATTTAACTTTAATATGGATGGATGAATTTATTATTGAAGATAATGGGAACCAATTTGGCAATATAGAGAGATAACTGGGGCTTTGTTTAGATGAATTCCTCAAAATATGCAAATCAGCTATTTTTTAACTCTAGTTTAGCTCCACACCTATTGAATTTATATCCGCACATGGAATTTATTTAGCAGACAAAACAAAACCTAAGCAATGTAGATAAACTAGTCAAAAATTGATGCATGTAGAAGATGTGCTTACTATCACTTTACTTGTGTATGAAGTGGGGTGAAGTCTAAATATACCATTTGGGAACTTGTTATACAAGGATTTAATCTCCTTTGATGAAGGTCTTTGATGGATCAATTTAACAATAAATCAATCTCAAAGATAATCGAAGCACATGCAATATACCTATAATGATGATGGAAGATGATAAGTAATACAATTACAATGTTATATGGAGATCTGATATGAATTCTCTATGATGGCCATTAATAATGAAGTGTGGCATGTCTTAAATACATCATCCATGAAGACAATTATAAATAAATTTCAGATATATAAAAATGAAATAAAATTAAAATAAATTTATCTACCAACTTATATATAAAAATATATCAACTAGCACAATTTTTTTATCAAATAAACTATAAAACACACTTAGTTTTCAACATTCCTTAAGTATAAAAACATAATCTTTATCCAATAAAAACATAAAAATAAAAATAAAAACATAAAATATTCTAAAACATGAAAATACTTTAGTAGAAGATTCAGCCATATTAGGAGTAGCCTCTCTCCTTTCAATGTCTTCAGGAGCTGATGAAATTAGGTCATCAAGATCTTCGTCCAGGTCATCTTCCTCAGGGTCGCTCAACTCTCGAACAGGATCTTCGTTCAGGTCAGGTTTCTTTGGAACTTCCTTCCAAGATTTATCGCGGTTCTTTGGCACTTCCTTCTCAGGTTTTTCCCCCATCCCTTCAACTTCCTTCTCAGGTTTTTCCCCCATCTCTCCAACTTCTTTATCACCAACTTTTTTCTCAGGTTTATTGCCCATCTCACCAACTTCTTTCTCTCAAATTTCTTCCTCCTCAGGCTTATCTCACAGTTATCTTTTTCCATCCTTCTCTCTATTCTGTGATAAGAAGTTGGAGGTTGGGAAAATTTGCCTGTATTTGAGCTTCTGAGATGTGTATGTGTATTTATATTAGTAGTAGCCGCTCCAGTGGTATTCTCGACTGGGAAGATGAAGGGTTTTTCACTCATGATTTTAAACCAATAAAATGGTTAAATGCTAGTGACTACATTACCTAAGGCGGTTTCAGCTCGCCGAGGTATGAATTTGCATTATTTGGGCATGAAGGATGGGAGACACTAGTAGTCATTATAATTATAATGAATTTGGTATATTTTATTTATTAAATAATAGATTGGATTTCTATAATATTTTCGTATAAAATTTAATTACTAATAATTATTGTTTTAGTTTTTGGGTAGTTCAGATTAATGTTGTTGGATTTGATATGTACACAAAGATTTAAAAAATGGTCATCTAAAATTGCTGCTTCAAACTTACTTAAGGATGTTCCAATAATCATGCACTACAACGACCTCAAAACTTAACACAACTAATCTAATACATATTCCTTGAAAAACCAATATATTTTCTTCTAATAGTTGTTTTAACAAATACATATGCATAAATGCCTCAATTGTCATGCACTATGTGTACCAATGAAGTTGTACAACTTTTCCAATCAAACTCTATAAATATTAATGATCAAGAATACAAGTGGGCGGCTATTGACAGATGCAAAATTTATTAATAGATTTTTAATCATTAATTTTTTTTATTTCTTTAAAGTTAGTAATTAGGAAGTAGGATGAGCGGGGAATGAATGATATTTGAAACATAGCCCCTAACCCTAATACACTAGTCTAAGTGTATTCTCGACTTCATGTAGAATTTACATATAAAGGTATGTAAAGCTACAAAATTTAATTTTACTTTCTTTACTTATAATGGTAGTAGTTGTTAATATTTCTTAGAATTTAATTAATATGAAAATATGTTACAAATATATACTTAAATCTATTTTTTATTTTATTTTATTTATTTTTATATTTATATATTAAAGTACTCAATATCTACATATCCTAAAGTGTTAATGCAGTTGCATACTAATTTTCATACTAATTTTGATATATATATATATATATATATATATATATATATATATATATATATATATATATATATATGTATATATATATATATATATATGTATATATATATATATATATATGTATATATATATATATATATGTATATATATATATATATATGTATATATATGTGTATATATATACATATATATATATATATATACATATATATATATATATATATACATATATACATATATACATATATATATATACATATATATATATATACATACATATATATATATGTATATATATATATATATATATATATATATATAGATATCTATATATATATATATATACATATATATAGATATCTATATATATGTATATATATATATATATGTATATATATCTATATATATATATAGATATCTATATTATATAT